>BEXV01000292.1:79195-89825 GCA_003118195.1 Hemicentrotus pulcherrimus | reverse complement strand
ATCACTAAAATGTGATATTTAAGGATACATTTTCCATTGCAAATGTGGTTCTTCAGTGACTCTGGCATGTTATGGTATGTGTGTGATATGCTATCATTCAATGTATTTCAAAGGGATTTTATCATGCATCCAACGGACCTGCTGAAAAACTGCCGACGGCCGTAAACCCCCTCCTTTACTCTATGTATTCTTTTACTAACAAAATTAATGAAATTACAAGAAAATTGAGAATTTTTCTTCCCAGTGATCTTGAGTATTTGAACTTATCTTGTTATCTTGTATGCCTACCTATTTATCCAGGCTAACTCCAAAGTAGCAGTTTTGGGTGCATCAGGAGGAATCGGCCAGCCACTCTCACTTCTACTCAAGGAGAGTCCCATGATTAGCCAGCTTTCCCTCTACGATATTGCACACACACCAGGCGTTGCTGCAGATCTTAGCCACATCGAGACCAGGGCCAATGTGACCGGACACATGGGACCAGACCAGCTGGGAGAAGCTCTCCAAGGATGTGATGTGGTTCTCATCCCAGCAGGCGTGCCAAGGAAGCCAGGTAAACAAACAGTTATCTTCTAGCCAACCAACCAACACCATCTTTTATCCTCCAATGATCTACATGATCTACACATGCATGGACTTATCTCCATTCCCTTCACCCCCTCTCTCTTCCTAATTCTTTGAAGTTCTTCTCAGTCCCTCTGTCTCTACTTTCATCTATCTGTCTCTGCCTGTCTCTCCCTCTCTCTTTCTCTGTCTAACCTTCCCCCTCTTCCCCTCTGTCTCTGTGTCTCTCTAGTATCTCACTCTCTCTCTCTCTCTCTCTCTCTCTCTGTCTCTCTCTGTCTGTCTCTTTCTATCTCTTTTTCTCACTTTTTCAATTGGGATAAAAAAATATACATACATATAAACGTAGTCTTGTATCAGTTCTCACACCACTTCTACTCTTGTAATTCATTCTTAATTTTTCCATTTTTTTATATTTCTAAATCCATCATCTACATTTACACCTTCCTACCCCAATATCTATATGTAAAGCACTAGACCTCTATCATGTTCATTTGATTTATAGCTATAAATGAAAATGAACAAGGATTAAGGGGTTTCATCCATTAGTCATGAAGTACATTTTCATGGTGTATATTTTCAAGGAATCAGTGCTGAATAATAATCCCAAAACTTAATACATATTGGTATAGAAAATGCTGCTTTTAAGTCGTTGATACACTGTATGTATTCCAAGGTAATTGGTACATTTATTTATCCAAAAATATGAATGTCTATTGTCTTGTAATATTTCTTTGAGTAAATTGTAACAATGGCTGAGCATAATTGATCTACTTTCAAATGATTCTTATTGCCTCGTTTTCTATGTTGTAGGCATGACCCGTGACGATCTCTTCAATACCAATGCATCCATTGTCAGGGATTTTTGTAAGGCAGCAGCAGAGACATGTCCAGAAGCTATGCTTGGAATCATCACAAATCCTGTAAGTAAAATATATACTCAGAGTGTATCTGTATGTATCATGCTGTGAAATCATACGATTGAATTATATAATGTTCTTCACCATTAATGGAAACATTGAAGATGAAAATGTGAACATTTATTTAATGTCTAATCATGTGTAGACATTATGTAGAACATTAAAGTGGGACTGCACTTTGTAGCTACTTGCACCCACTACATAGCAAACAATGCCTTAGCGGTTGCCATTGGTCCCCCATGATTCCCTTTTGCTTATGTTAAGTGAGAGCTGATTTGATGAGATAACCACCTGTCAGTAACCATGCAGGGAGGTCTAATCCCTCCGGGCCAAACTTGTGCAGACAGGCTTTAAGTGAAAGATTGTTTAAAAAAATGGGTACCTTGCAATTGGAATTTCCCTCACTAAATATTACCTTAAAAGAAGAAAAGAAGAAGAAATTATCACTCTCGGTAGTTAATGGAGAAACTATCAATTATCACAATTTTACTGGTTTAAATATAAGTACACATAATTGAATCTGGTATTCAGGAATCTGTTTAATTCATTCTTTACCCTGTAGGTTAACTCAACGGTCCCCATTGCCTCAGAGATTTACAAGAAGGCTGGATGCTACAACCCCAGCAAGATCTTTGGCGTGACCACGCTGGATGTGGTGCGTTCCAACACGTTTGTTTCACAAATCAAGGGACTCGATGTATCTGCCACTTCAGTCCCAGTCATTGGCGGTCATGCTGGAGTCACCATCATACCTCTCCTTTCACAGGTTTGTAGCAAACTAGCAAGCGAGACATCAGTGTTTCCAATGTATCAGTATGCAGTTATTTGACTTTAAAGGCATTGTTTAACAATGTTAAATCTGAGATGCATAGCCCTACGTGTTATCAGTGTCTGTGATATTGTGTAATATTGAAGCCCTAAATAAATTGTGCTGCAAAATGATCATGAAGTGCCTCAAAAAAGTATAAATCTTTGAGTAATTGGTTTTACCATACTCATTTTCTCCAACAGACTGTAGTGTTACCAAAAAAAAAAAATAATTCAAATTATAAATATCTTGATAATTGGACAGGCGATCGGCTTATGAAAGTCATGGGATTCTTTTCTCACCTTAAGGTTTACAATTATGATTACAGCATGAGCTAAATCCAGGATTTTGTTTAGAATCTGAGACAAAGATACCCAATCCCTTTAACGATTCAGGAACCTTTCCTTTTTCTATCTTCTCAGGCTACTCCAGCCGTTACCTTCCCACAAGCTGATCTGGAGGCTCTCACCGTCCGCATCCAGAACGCAGGAACAGAAGTCGTGGAGGCTAAGGCTGGAGCTGTATGTATCTCCCAAAGTTGATTTCAGATCAGGGGTGTTTCACAAAATCATAATGGAAAGCCATTTGCATCTTTGAAAATATTTTGTAAACATTATTTTAAAAGGCAAAAAATGTTGATTCAAATCATTTATATTTTCTAATATCAAGGAGATTTCATGATCTTGATGTGGAGAATTTGTAAAAAGTCTAAATATTGGAATGTTGGCTTTTGAATATATTTCATTTTAAGGTTACAAATTGCTCTCAATAATGTTTAAGTCCAACTTCGAGATAAGTTTGACTTGGGCTCTTTGTGAAACACCCCCTTGGAATAAGACTTTTAAGATTTTAAATAGTTCTTGAATTGCCGATTGACACAGCATCTCTTCATCGTGCCCTCGCTGTGTGTCAGAGTATAGAGAAAGCCTGTATACTCCAACCCTGCTTGGGGGTGGTGGTGTAGGGGGGGGGATGTCTCCTGTTCATGTTCCTTTCTGAAAATGGGATACATATAGGAAGAAAAGTAGTTAAAATAGTTATTTATTAACTACTAGAAACACGTAAAATCTCAATTGAGGCAGAGCTCTTTTTCACAGAGTGTAGAAACGTATGGAATAGTTTCCCATTATATGTAGCAGAAAATCTATCACTCAATTCTTTCAAATCAAATCTTGACAAGAACTGGTCACTGAAAAAGGACAAGTTTAATCCTGATGAACTATTCAAAAGTCAGTGTTCATCTGTAACGGCACAGCGCCAAATTCAAGAGCAACCCACTAGCGGACACCGAGGGGCAAATGAGATTTGTATAACTTTATTCCTAGTTCCAACTTTCCAAGGTATGACAATTAGTATACTTCAATTTTAGATTCACAATTTCTTCGATAAATTCTTTGGACTGTGAGTGGGTTGATTTATAAGTCGCATCAATATTTTCTTGTCTCACAGGGCTCAGCCACTCTCTCCATGGCCTATGCTGCCGCAAGATTCTGCTTCTCAGTAAGTATAAAGAAATTCTCAAATTAATTATTTTCTTTTTCTGTTAACAATTTTTAAAATTCATCAATAGTTATAAAAATTGAATGATTAGGCTGAGTAAACTCTCAAGATGTCAATAGTTACTTGGTTTTGCATTTTCCGCAGTGATTCATGACTTGTTTAAGTACATGAATGCGCCTATTTTTACATTTTCACCACAATAGTAGGAGACCAGCCTGTAGGTCCCATGATCAATCTCTGGGAACAAAGGTTTGAAAGTGTTTTTGTATTCCCGGATGAACACCGAAAAATTTTGACTTGGGCTGCCCCCTTGAAAATCCTAGGCATTTTCGTGAGGGGTCAACAAAGGTCATACAGGGTAGAAATTTAAGTATATCCCAATCGTGTCGATATGCATATTAAATTACTTGTCTGGTTATGAGGATTAAAACAATGTATAGTTTGGTATACCTCCGACCTTAAATGAGGGCGCTATGGTCATAAACGTTGAAAGGCCAACACACTTTTGACTGGTGGTCAAATTCACCAACACAGATAACCTTATCAAATTTCATATCAAATTACATGTCTGGTCATAAGGATTACAAAAATGTATAGTTTGTCATACCTCCGACCTTAAATGAGGGCGCTATGGTCAAAAAGGTCAATGCACCTTAGGAATTCACCAACACAGTTAACATCGTCCGATTCTAATGATTTTAGTGTCTAATAGTATGTTTTCTGACATAACAAATTCAACTAAGCAACTTTTAATAGCAAAAGTGATTGCCATAACCTTAAATTTTCCCCAAACCCATGGATAAGAAGTTGTTAAATATTTGTCACCGAAACGGCAGTTATTTTGAATGTACATGGTCAAGGTAAGCACTTTTTCTTTTAAAAGCTGCTTAGTTGGATTTGTTACGTCAGAAAACATATTAGACACTAAAATCATTATAATCGGACGATGTTAACTGTGTTGGTGAATTCCTAAAGTGCATTGACCTTTTTTACCATAGCGCCCTCATTTATAGTTTTGTTATGTGTATTTTCATGTGACCCCCAACATTAAACAATTTAATTTTGTCAGAGAAGCCTGTTGAAACTCAATTAACAGTTATTTCTAACCAAGCAGAAGAGACAAAGTGGAAGAAAAGTCCAAAAATATGTTATTCAAACGCATGTATATGTATTTTTTGATTTTACACAAAACTATAATGTGACCCTTTTTTGCCCATTCATTCAGCTCCTAGCAGCCATCGAGGGAAAGGAAGGAGTCATTGAATGCGCTTACGTCAAATCTGACCTTACAGAAGCATCTTATTTTGCCAACCCTATCCTCCTAGGGGTAAGTTGAGTTGCTAAAGAGGCACCATTCATGCATGATCCGGTAACCGCCTGAAAAAATAAGGGACCTAAAGCCCCACTGCACTACCTATAGCTACTTGCGCCCTCTATATAGCAAACAATGCCTAATAGGTGACCATTGGTCCCCCATGGTCCCCTTTTTGTAATTGAGAGCTGATTTGATGAGATAACCACCTGTCAGTGACCATGCAGGGAGGTCTAATCCCTCCTGGCCAAACTAGTGCAGATGGGCTTTAAATAAAGGGAATGGGTGGTCAACAGTAGAACAACAATCCAACTCCCTTCACATATTTGTTATTTGATTCAGAATACGAAGCACATTATCCTTATGAACATTATTTTTTTGTTTTCAAGCAATTTATGTCTGCTTGGTCCTGATTCAGAAGTTTTATTCTTACAATTTAATCCCCTGTTGAGTTAACTTAGGTCTTTGTCAAATCGATCAAAGCAAAAATATTGAATTTCAGCATATATATGAATTGCTCATCAGGAAAACTTTGGCAATAAGGTGCAAAGTCAACTTTTAGTGATCGTGTCTTGGAATCTTGCAAATTTGTACCAAACAAGCATGATGTTTAATCTGTAAAAACCTATCTCTCCAACGGTGGCCACAAAGGCAAGACATCAAGTTTGCTTGATGAACTTAAGGTGGTCCTTGGTACCAGGCCACCAGTTCAGTACTTCAATTTGGGCTCACTCTTTTTCACACAAAAAACAAAGTGACATTTTTAGCTCTGCCATATTTTGTCTTGAGTACACCTTTTATTTGCTCATTTCCCCCCCAAACAGAAAAATGGCATGGAGAAGAACCTTGGCTATGGTACACTGTCTGACTACGAGCAGCAGCTGGTCAAGGATGCCATGGCAGAACTCAAGTCAAGCATCAAGAAGGGAGAAGACTTTGTGGCATAACAACCATCTATCTATTCATACAGAGTTTTATATATTGCGTCCGACGCTATGATATTTAAGCAAGGTAATGGTTTTAGTGTATAAAGTAAATAGCATCAACACCAGGTTCCATACAATTGATATAATTTTCAAAAATTAGGTGTTATATTATCATTTGTTGTGAAGTGTACCAAGCACTATTTGAAAGTGATTCTTTTCTTTGCAAAGTTCCTCCACAAGGTGGTATGGTTAGAAAGAGCTCTTATACAAATTATTGGATGTGTAGAAAAGTACTGGTCTTGAAGGTTATTGTCAGAAAGTGTTTTTTTGTTGTTGTTTCCCCATTTTAACTCAAAGTGTAATATATCCAATGAAAAATTGAAAGATGAAATCAGTAAATTGGCTTCAGCAAAATTAATTAACCTTAATTTTTGAGATGGCCGATAGATTAGTCCACGCATAAAATGTCTGAATGGGCAATAATTTATATTCTGTCTGTTGTATCTAAAAGAGATACAATTCAATATCCTATATTATATGAAATCAAAATTTAAGGATTCTATTTTTGGACGCAAGAGTATTTATGGTGCTTGTTTTATGCTACAGTGTATTTAACAAAGTTTGAAGACTTGGATTTATCTATCAGACCGAACACTGTAAAGGTTGAACTTATGAGAGGGGCCAAATTCATGAACAGAAAACATTGAGAAGCATAAAGGAAACTTAGAAATACATGCAGAAAGGATTTTTCCATGTTGGTAGAAGATGTGCTTTTTCTCCGGGATAATTATTGTGATTGTACCTAGTGAATGGAAAATAATTGGTATAATGAATGGATTTAATACCACCTGATGTCTTTGCCAAGTTGCATATTTGCCATGACACATCTAAATTTGAAACATTAATCTCAAAGTATGTCATTGCATTAAAGAAAAGAAAATTTAAATGTCTTTTGTTGTGCATTGCTTTCATTATTATAACAATGATGAGACATGTGAGGATGATGTTGATGAGAGATGTATTATCAACATTGAGGCAATGATGAGAAAGTTGCTTATATTCTTTAAAAAAGAGTTAATGATAATTGATGACACTGATGAAGATGATGATGACAATAATGATGATAATGGTGACTGATGATGAGGAGGAGGATAAGGACGATGACTGATGATGACGACGATGGTGACTGATGATGATAATGACGATGATAGCGATAGATGATGATAGTGATTGATGATGATAGTGATTGATGATGATAACGATGATAGTGATTGACGAGGATAGCGACTGATGATGATGGTGATTGATGATGACGATGATAGTGATTGATGATTATGATTACTGATGATGATGATAGCGATTGATGATGATAATGATGGTGATTGATGATGACGATGATAGTGATTGACGGTGATAGCGACTGATGATGACGGTGATAATGATTGATGATCATGAAGACAATGATGGTGATTGACCATGATAGCGACTGATGATGACGGTGATAGTGATTGATGATTATGATTACTGATGATGATGACTGATGACAATAATGATGACTGGTGATAATACTAATGTCATGACGATGGTGGCTGATGATGATGATAATGATGATGATAACGATAGTGACTAAGGATGACGATGGTGACTGATAATGATGACTGATGATAATAATAATGACATGATTAATGACCGATGATGGTGATGATGACGATTATAGTGACTAATGATGACGATGGTCACTGATGATGACTGATGATGATGATGATGATGATGATAATGAAGACATGATGGTGACGATTGTTTTTTAAAATCCTAATCGGTTTGTCATGACGTGTGTGTGTGAGTGACCCTTGGCAAGTTGCATGTCCCCTTTGTGAAGAGTATCAATATAAGAATTGAAAGTTGATTTTTAAAAATGAATCCATAAAAATCATTATTGGACAATAGAGCTGGACAATATTATTAGGCATATTTAAAACATCGGCTACTTTTGACGACATGAATAATTACTAAAGTACTTGGACGTCATAAGTCTTGTTCAGACGGGGTTTTGCTAGTCGGCGTAGGTTAATCCCTGCAGAAGTAAATACCTCACTTATTTCACTTATTACACCATTAGTTGTCCACACGCTCTTACTCCGCCAATTATAGCCACGATTAAGTTAACCCGGCCGACCTTGCACTGACCAGCGTAACTTACGCATGCAGAGCCATCTATACACAAAGTTTGGCGAACCCTGTCCGAGTTTTACACAATATGGCGGCTACTGCTTTGTTGGGCAAGCACAAAACAAAAGAATATACACCATGTTGTGACCCGGTGAAATTAAGTTGGCCAAACTCTGTGTATCAATGGCCCATGAAAGGTCACATATACTCCCGGGTGTAAGTGAGAGCATCCAAACTGTCAACTTACGCTACCCTCTAGCAGGCGCGGATTCAGGATTTCTTAGGGGTGGGGGCCCCTTTTTTCTTTTTGCTCCCGAAAATTTAGGCGTAGCTAATACGACCACCGTTCAGACGGTCACTACTCTGCGCTTATACCTACCTCACCAGTATTTACCCCGACTAGCTCTTACCACGACCTTTACCTCCAGGGTAACTTGCCTCCGTCCGAACAAGACTATAGCAACATCACATAATGTTTGTAAGGTTTTATCCATTGTAAAGAATGTAATGGCAGAGACCATTCAAACTAATGCTTTTATGCAAGCCTTTAGGGCAGGACAAAGGTTGTTCTTAGCGACTTCGGAAGATTTTGCCAGACTTGCCCAAGATTTGCCAGACCTCGCGCCTTTCCAGGACACCCCGAAAAGGTCAATTCACAAAAGAAAATATGTTGTTTGAAACAGCTGAATGGCATTGCCTCGTCACAATGTAATCAGCTAGAGAGCATACATTAAATTAGAATACATTACGAAGATGGTATGTTGGATACAAATGAGTAGATTGTAATGGATTTCAAGGTCCGGATTGCGATAAGATAATTTACAGCGGTAAAAAAAAGCTGGTCTGCTGGCTCTCTAATAAAATTACCGTCACAGTTTAAACATCGCTAATATTTTAGAACGTTTGGAACAAGATGTCATTGTCAACTTTGCTTTTAATTTCAAGACGTCATGTTTTGGCCGTTCTCGTCATCGTTGTGACCATTCTTCAAGCAGATTGCACTAGCCGGATAAACGGTAAGCTATCAAACTCTTATTTAACTTACACATATCACATTTACATGGACGTAGTGACGTGGTGCAATGCATTGTGAGTAATATGAAGGCTTGCAAAAATACATAGAGCAAAGGTTTGGTAAAAAAAAAAAGTTTTAAACGAAAAAAATTAAGAAAGTAACCGCCTTAAATGACAAGTTAATAAAAGGAGGAGTGTTGTGATGATGCTGGTGATGTGAATGACGAGGAAGAAGAAGAAGAAGAAGAAGAAGAAGAAGAAAGAAAGAAAGCAAAAATATAAACAAGGAAAGAAGGAAGAGGAGAAGTACAAAAAGAACTAGAACAATTATTTTAGTAGAAGTAGTATATAGTAATGATCTCGGATATTTTTATTACGCACATACCCACCATGCAATTTCACCGGTTACTGGTTTTGATGCTGACATCATTCACGGAATTCTTTCTTACCTGTACTCTTTTATCCCCTGGATAGAGAAGAGAAAATGTAGAGTAAAATCTTGGCAAAGGACATTAGTACCGCAGCGGGACTCGAACCGCGAGCTACATGATCCACAGTCCAAAACGTATCCACAATAGACCACGGCACCTCTATAATAACGCTATGAGGTCATGACCTTTGTTAACAAATAGTTGTCATTTATGACCACGGTTTAGAAAGATTTGATATTTCATCCTCCAGGAGAAGTGACCATCAGACGACCACGGGGCCAGTCGTCATCGTGCTACCAGGACGAGTTCCAGTGCGATGACGGGTCATGCATCCCCGCTTATCTAGCCTGTGATTGGTATTTTGACTGCCGTGATTTGTCAGATGAAAGGATTAATTGCCTATATGACGGTATGTATGATTCACTGGATAATCTGTATAGGAATGTTTGAATGTTGAATAGTACTGTACACTGCATATGGAACATATCAGGTTCTATACATACAATTACCTAGTATTAGAATGATGTACAGTGAAATCTACTTTTTATTGGGACCAACTACCTTGTTTTATAAAAGAAAAAATATACAGAAAAAAAATCAAAAACAAAAGACCCGAAACAAATTATAATAACAATAAAATACAGAGAAGTGAGAGTTTGCTATTAAGATTATTCTAATATAACGAAATTCCAACGTACCTACAACGATTGCTTTTCTAGACTTTTAAAAGAACAAAAAATGCACATGGGCATACAAAAAAAAAAAAAAAATCAGATGCAGGCACAATCTCTTAGAGAACTATAACAATGGTGATTTAATTCGATATCCAAGGTAAGTTTAAGTAATGTTTATACTGTCTTATTATTCCACCATCGCTTAAAAAGCATAATCCTTATATAGTAGGCATATGTTGTGAAACAAATGTACCTTTGAAATATATTATGGTTCAGGCAGGCGTGGATAAACGGGGGGGGGGGGGGGGGGGG
>BEXV01000292.1:24502-37091 GCA_003118195.1 Hemicentrotus pulcherrimus | reverse complement strand
AAATGGCATGGCAGCAGATTCATTCAAAACAATGAGGAATTTGTATTTCATTTCTTACAAGTCGAACCTAGCACTTTTAAACCTAGATTTAGTGAAAAGACGGTTGATGACTCATGCACATGTACACGGCGGCACTGACCACTCCTTCCTTGTGTACCGGCTAGTTCGGGCGGCGGTACAGCCGTTCCTTCGTACATTACGAAGCCGCATTGAAGAAACAACCCTGAAATAAACATTTATTTCTTACATTTTGATAGTTCCTTTCGGTCCGAGATTGGTACGTAAGACATCTTGAAGTCCTCTAGCTGCACTAGTATTAACTGCTAGAGCTGCGGTTGCTCTAGCTACTTCGGCTTTGGGATTTAGAGCTTTGATGGCGGCCATGCTTGGTTAGAATCTTTTTCTCTGATATCCGATCAATGCGTTACCATGCGTTTCGCTGGTGCTCTTATCATACGACCCACACAAGCTATGCATTCCCCGTTGACGGCAATACTCTCGTGCATCAGCGAAATAAGCACGTTCGCTTGAGCTAGCTGTACTTGTATGCACTTCTAGAACGATCTTCGACGTTGGGCGCATATAATTTATGCGATGTAAAAATGGGGTGGGGGTGGGCTGATTAAATACCCGAGTACATCCTTCTCTTGTTTTTCTGTGTTGGTTATGATCGTTAAGCATTCACTCTTATTACGTTTAAAAGGGGAATGGTGCAAGATATTTTTTTTTCTCCTCAGTCTACTCCTACGGTTTCTTGGGACGTATAAGACAAACTTGACTGCTTTTGTTTTGGAGGCAGTTTGTTCGATCAAAATTCATCTTTGAAAAAAATATATAGTCACTCTCATACGGTTTCAAAATTATTCAGCAGTCTTTTCTTGTGATGTGCACGTTGGGCACAGACAGGCACTAAGAAGGGGTAACGGTGTTTTACTTGTATTTTGCTCCCCCACCCCTTTCCCTGATTTGTCGTAGGCGTAGCGTCAAAAGGCGGAGAATTGGGCCGCAGGGGCGTTTGTGCCCCCTTCATAAAAGGAGAGGGGCAAAATTATATTTATAATTATATTTTTAATGATTTAACTCAAGGCGTCTCACTTCCCCCTCCTTGTGAATGACGCACATTATGTGGCCCGGCCAGAGGTTTTGATGACCCCAGGCAGATAAACGAAGACACTGTATTGCAATGTAATATATCAATGCAGCGAGCAAAAGAGAGAGATCGAGAGTTGCTTTAATTGTTTTGCTTTGCATTATTGAGAGTTCAATCTTCAGCGACATCCTAGAAGTGAAAAAAATCATTAGCCCCCCCCCCCACCCCCAATTCATTCTAACCATTTATGATAGTCTAGGATCATGAGGTTGGAAATGACACTTAATATAGGGGTTACTTTTGGATGAAATTCACTGGTGCATGTAAGATTATATCCTGAGCGCTAAAATATTCAAATTAATCCGGTACTATGTGACTATCAAAGGACTGTTCGAATCTTGAAGAAAAATGAAATTTAAAAGTGCAGATGATACCAATGTCATTTTTTTGAACGATGACATGACAACCAGAAACAATGTTATAGGTCTTGTCTCTACATTATTTCAATCAATTATCTTCCCCCTCCCTCTCTCCTCTTCCCCGTATAACATGTCCCGATCTCTCATTTCACTGTCTCCCCTACCCCCTCTATCTCTCTAGATGTCAGCTGTCCCCCTCTCTCTCCCTCTCTCTCCCTCTCTACATCAGCTGTCTGTCTGTCTGTCTCTCTCTCTCTCTCTGTGCCTCTATGTCTCTCTTTGTCAGCTCTCTCTCTCTCTCTTCCCCCAACTACCTTCTTTGTGTAATAACCGTCCAACATCAATCTCTACTTCTCTCTTTCCCAACCACTTTCTATATGTAAATATTTTATAAACGCCCAAATATCAATCTCCACTTCTCTCTTTTAATCATCTCACTGCCTAGGTGTTGATTAATGTATGGCAAGTTTCTTTTCTATCACCCCTTCAAATTTACATAAAATACTTACAAATGTGAAAAAATAGACTGTTGAATATTTATTAGCGTTATACAGTAAAAGTGATAGACTTTATTCCCAAATAAACCATCAGAATATCAACTCAATAACAAATACAAACGAATTTTAAAACAACGATAAGAACAATATTCATGATTAATCTTGGAACGGTATATTATGTCTTAGCCCTCCGCTTATTGGATTCAGGCTTTCACCGCACACATTATGCGCACCTTCTCCACACATGGGGAGTGAACGTTATTGAACACACCACCACTGGCCATTAACGACCGCCGCATCCTATCTCCACAAGGTGGAGACAGGCTATATGGAGATGAAACTGTCCTGCCTGGGATCGAACCCGCAACCCTCGGGTATTGACCCCATTATTTAAACCACCAAACTACCACGCCTCCACCAATGTCTTGCTACATAAAATCATCGAGTATGATACGAATCCAAAGTATAACGGTATTTTTAAAAGAATGAAAAATGGTTGTTCCAGTTTTGAATGAAAAGTCCATGAAATTGTGTTTAAATTTAATATGATAATTTATTCCTATTTTCACGAAGTGACGGTAGTGAGGAAAATCTGCACGGCAATTATATGCGATTTTCATTTACTACCGTCTCTACGTGAAAATTGGGACGAATTATTCCCTTTTCAGAAGGTAAGAATCCCTCAATCACACTTGAAATATATGTTTCTCCCTCTATCTCTTCTTCTTCTTTTTGGTATGTACTTTTTTTTAATCGTTTAAAGTTTACTCTCGTTTTTATGCTAGAAATATTTTTTTAATAATATTGTATACATCGGGTGTGCCTCCTTGATTCGGTGTTCTTCTTTGGGGATTTTTCTTTTAATTATCTGATAATAACTTTAATCTAAGTAGTTGTTCTGAGTTATCAATACTTTTTGTCATGAACAATGTATTTCATGTACGGTGTATTCTTTTTTACGCTGTAGGTCTTCTTTTATAAGCTGGTCATCAAAGCTAAGTGTATAAGTTTGAATAAAACTAACTATGGAAATATATATAAATATCTAATGAGTTACATCACAACAAACTCGACCCCAATGGCAATTTTCTGCTTCCGGGCATATGTATCAATGAATTGAAATTAATCCAATACTCTGACACTCGAATATCTACAATGTTTTTATTTTTAGAACAAAAGTTTATGAAAATCACTAAATAAGACTATATCGTATAGGTTTACATCAAGCAAGAAATATAAGGAAAAGTATAATACTGACACGTACATCGTCCATTAAAACAAAGTAAATCTAAAATAAGAGAACAGATTTAGATTTATCGTTTCTTCAAAACATTAAGAATGTCAAAATATAACTGCAAAGACGATTATGATATGCAACTAATCCATATGTGCCAAGATTTGTCAAATTGGCTTGTCATCGGCTAGACCGGCGATGTGTACAGCAATGTCTGGAAAATAAAGACAACAAATACAACAACATCAATCAATCTGGTATGTCCTTGATTTATTTTTATCTGAAATTCATCATTAAATCTTGAAAACTAATTTTTAGGAATATATGATTTTCTTCTCGCCCCCAATTGAGGTGTACTATCTTTTTTTGAAGATTCGTCACTCCGAGGGTTCATAATTCCGAAATAAACTTTCCCATACCAAAGGGTTTGTTACACTTCAAATGAAAAAAGGGGTTCGCTATTCCGAACATATTTCTTTGAAGGTTCACAATTCCGAAAGATGATGTGGTTCTATTGTATTTTTAAGAATTATGAACCTTCAGAATAAGGAAAATCGTTTGGAAATATGAATCTTTCGAAACAAGTAACTTTTATTTGAAGAGTTATGAACCGTATTTTTTGTTCAGACTAACAGACCTAATGGCTGCCGAACCTTCGGAAACACGACCTATTCCTTTCCCCATATCGATATAACCCAACAAGTGATGACTTTGTAGCTATTTAGGATGACCCGAAAATAACAGACTGCAGTAGCATACTTCCACTAATGTGAGACATATTCACTGGTACTACAGCGGAAGTAGAGTCTTTCATTTAATTGATATCAAAATTGATGAATAGTTTAGAAATGTGTTTTTTTTTTATAAGAAAAATGTTTCAAGGGAACTACCTCAGAGACATCTTACTCCGGCATCCTGGAAATGCAAGCACCTATTGTTGAGCGGTCCAGTGCTGGGACAGGCCATAAGATCCGATTCATCACCAGTACATCGTAGATCGGCAAGTATAACCTCTCCAGAACCCTCACCAAAGTGAGCATAACTGATTTGATTGGATTAGATTTCAAATTAAAATGACAAAATCAAAGTAACTGATGTACATTCATAGGCCTATGTCACTTTAGTTTCATTGTTCTATATTATGTAATAGGGCGAGGTTGACTTCTCCCGAATCTTCACCAAAGTGAGTATACCTGATTTGATTTGATTTGATTAAATATAAAATTTAAATCATAAGATCACGAATATTGATTTCTATCTATAAATGCCAAATAGAATCATTGTGCTATACCATGTAGGCCTATGTTGTGTACACGAAATAGGTAGGGAAAACCTCTTGAGATTTTTTTTAAGGATTCGATTTGATTTGATTAAATTTCAAATTCAAATGACAAAATCACGGTACTGATGTATATGTATTGATGTCAAAACTTGAATCATTGTGCTACATTATGGATTAGGACTACGCACACGAGATTGGCAAAGGGAGATATCTCCAGAACCTTACACAAAGTGAGCATATCTGATTTGATTTGATTTTATTAAATATCAAATTCAAAATGACAAAATGACGGTAAATGGTAAATGTCAAAATTGAATCATTGTGCTAATATAATACGCAAACCTAGAATGTACACGAGATTAGCAAGGACGATTTCTCCAGAACCCTCAGAAAAGTGATCATGCCTGATTTTTATCGTTTTGAGTTGATTTATTTCCGTTACTATATAAACACATTCACACGATACATGTCTATTCCACAGTTAACACACAAAACGTTAAATGATACAACTTGATAGTCGCCAAATATCCACAGATCTTATAAAACATGAAGAGGTCTCACTTAGAATAGTCACTCTGAAATTGATGGGAGTGCTTCACGATTAACTTTTGTTACCCTTTTTGAAGAAAACACTTTTTAAAGGGGCAGGCTAAAAAGTGATGCTTGTGTGGTGCATGTCCAGATAAGTAATTGTGTATTCTTTTGTATCATGATTTGGAAAGTAAACACCATAACCGTACTACACCATATCAAACCATAGCAAAGCATACCACACCATACCGTACTGCACCATACAATAGTGTTCAACACCATAATATACCACACAATACCAACCCACACCTTACTGCACCAAACCACACTATACCATACCATAGCACACCTTACATACCATACCATACCGTACCGTACCGCACCAATCCATATCATACCATAACTATACCACACCATAACCGTACCACACCATACCATACTGTACCACACTATACCATACCACACCATCCTGCAACTTACCGCACCAAACCACAGTATACCATACCATACCATATCGTACCACACCATATACTGTACTATACTGTACCATACCATACCATACTGTTCCACATCATACCATACTGTACCATACCATACCGTACCACACCATACCATACCTGAAAGCTATTCCGTTGGTACCAAGACCCAGGCTTCGACACACCACAGTTGCATCGTCACTATCCCAGCCATCATGGCAGACTGTCCCCCACAGTCCGTTGTAAAATATCTCGACTCTTCCTTCGGTGTTAGATGAGCCACCAACCAGACGGGTGGGTGCTGTAAACAATAAACATTCACAGTTATCAAAAATACACATATTCCTAGGGATATCAAAAAAATGAAATAACTTATATATCACCCTACCAAGAAAAACAAAATCGTGACTAAGTTATATATTTTCACAGTGAACTGAAGCCAGGGTAAATTTCATGCATAGGTTCTACGCGTATTCAGTGTTTTTTAAATAACTTAATTCAGGTCATTAATTTTGTTTGACACCGTTACATTCATTTAATAAAACGACATATATAAAATGTTTTCAAATAGAATTTCATCTCGAGAGACTTTACTAGATGTGGTTTGGGAACACCACACTCCATTGTCTTCGTATTGTCCACATTTGGCGAGCAAAGGACCGTCACCCATGCGCTGCATGGGAAAGGTTCTCTTTTATCAACAAAATATAGTTTACTTTTGTAACATCACTTGATTTAGGTAGCCCAATTTTCATTCATCAAAATGGAACGTCTAGTTTAGATTGTATTTAAACAGTAATTCAATATCAAGACTTTACTTGGTGTGTTTCCCGAACAACGCACTCCAGCGTCGCTATGGTGTCCACAATAGGTATCCAGAGGAGGTCTGTGCATGCACTGGAAAAGGTTCTCTTCAGGCCCGTAGCACCGGATTTCATCAAGAATCACCGGCCCTTTGCCCTCCCCGAACCCAGCATTTCTGACGGCTTCGAGAGCGTAGTTGAAGCCGAGGGAACGACACGCGATGTAGGCAGCGTTCATGTCAAATCCGTTATCGCAGACTGTTCCCCAGGTGCCGTCGTAAAGGATCTCGATTCGTCCCTCGCTGTTTGATGGCCCATCGACGAGACGAATAGCTGCCGGAATCAATCAACGTTTGCATAAAAACTTGAATTAGTGATACTTATTACACGAAGAACTATTAACCTAATTATTCTACGTATGGGAGCTTCATCTTTCAAGCACATCAGGTTTTTGTGGTTTTTGTTTTGTTTAGAATACTTTTGTCGTAACAATCATGTATTCATAATCTTCAACCTAAGTTTTTATAATGATAAAATGAAGTGAAAAAAATTTCAAGTCGTGAAGTGCTTTTTAAAGGCGCTATACTAAGTTGTCAGTGGAGTGGATTGGATTGCAGAGGAAATTAAAAATTAAGAAATGAAGAGTTTTCATTTTAAAAATAATAAATTCTTATTTAATAATAATTGAAACTTTTATTCTTTTTTTTAACCCCTAATTTCAGACTTTATTTCGTTAATAGGGTCAACGTTAAGTATGTGATTTGGTTTTAAGTTAGGCTTGGTTTTAAAGCTTATCTGCCGTAGTTTACAGGAGGGATAAGAGCGCCCTGCAAGGTCACTGGACAGGTGGTTATCTCATCAACTCCGCTCTCAGTTAACATAAGAAAAAGAGGACCATGGGGGACTAATGGTCACCGATTAGGCACTGTTTGTTATATTGAGGGCGTAAGTAGCTACAACTAGTGCAGTGGGCCTTTAAGTTTAGAATTCGGTTAGTGTAGGAAAATTGACCGATGAGCGATCGACACTTAAGCGTTGTATCGTACAACGTCGACTTACCTCGTGTGTTGAGACACTGCACTCCCGCGTCCTCCGAATGCTTACAATCGTGTCGGAGTGGACGATTACTAGGGCAGGAGTAGAGATCCGTCTCGTTTCCCAAACACCTCACATTGTCAAGAACGATATCTCCAGAACCTTCCCCGTAGGTAGAGCAACCAACGGCCTTTCCGTTATCGCCCAAACCAAGCATCCGACAAACGACACTAGCATCGGTGTCGTCCCAAAAATCGTCGCAGACGGTTCCCCATTTTCCGTCGTAAAAGACTTCGACTCGACCTTCGTATCTTGATGAGCCATTGACAACACGTACTGATCCTGAGGGTAAATAAATGTTATATGAAAACTTGATGACAATAATTGGGTCTTATATTTACCCAATGTAGGCATATAACCATATTGGTATTAATACTGCTTTTCCTGCGACCCTGCATTTATTAATACGCCAGTATTGACAAGTACAATGTGTACACCTGGGTATGTTACTTTATAGGGACATAATGGGCAAAATCATCTTGTCCCAAGAATGTATGCATATTGTCCAGGTTAGAACGATTTCAAGCATATAATGCTACATTTACACTATGTTCCCAATGGCCACGGCAACGCAGTTTGTCCGAAACGTAGTGCGCCGTGGGATTTTGGCCATTTTTATCTCTGTACTCAAGTTTTGTTAGGTCTTGTTTAATAGGCCGTGGGAGGGAAAGTGGATGTCTCTACTACTGATGCCAGTATATTCCCTGTCGGCCCTTCACGTTCTGATGGGGTCTCTCACGTTTCTGACGTTCTGATCAAGGTCTGACACGTTTTTTACGTTCTGTCAAGGCTTTCTACGGATGAAACGTGGACGCCGGGCAGTTTTGAAGCACGTTTGTGCCCACGGTATAAAAAGGCCTCCAAAGTAAAAGCAATCATTTTCTCCTGAGACCAACGCGTCGTGTCAGACCCCCGTCAGACCGTTATAGAACGCAACGTGCACATAAACCGTCTCACCAGGGACTTGATAGACAAGGACTGGAATCAAGCCGGCGAAACTCTTGTAATTTATTCAACGCATTCGTGAGTTCTAAAGCGTAACAATGGGATGTGTAACATTTCACTTGGCTTTGAAGTTCCATGCTCCCGAACCGCGCTTCCACTGCGGGGACTTTCGGAAGCCAGGCACCAGTTTTACATTTATTACAAGATATCAAATTACCGGCAAAATTTCAGTTTAAATCAAAAACTTTATATGGGGATTGTATTGGGAATAGTGCATCAAACAAATTTTCAAATTTAGAACTCCGTCCTTCCTATAATTTGTGTGCCAGAGTTGGTAAAAGAAAAATTACATCCAGACAAAAACTCAAAATTTAGGATGATGCGCTAATTTGTGCATGCTTTAATGTCCCGTTATTTGATCCATGATTTACAAGCTTCAATAACATTTAATTCGCTAATGCGTGTTTTCGCATGTTTTTTTGTATTTTTCAACTTTAAAAAAGGTTGAAATTACACAAGTTTGTGTTCGCTTGTTCTACTCTTTACACATTCAATAGTGGATGATAAATAATTGGAAGGGACAGCGAACAATATTGCTGGGATACCATTTTCTGATGTAGGAATTCTAAATCCTGAAATTTCATGTGCTCTTTTATTCTACCAGCTGCAGATTAGCGCATAACTTTTCGGCGGCGTGGAGCATATGGGGTCAAAGGAGAGGCTTGATTCCAGTCCTTGTCTATCAAGTCCCTGGGCCTATCAGGTATCTCATCCGCACCGTGACTACCGTACCGTGGCAATTTTTTAGGCAGTTTATAAATCTGGCCCGGCATCCACATCAATCAAGGCATGTAACGTTTGCCCATGTGGTCCCCCGCGTTGTCTCACGTTCATCCCGTTTTGTCCACGGTGGCCTGAAACCGGATTGCAATTGCCACCGGAAACAAAGTGTAAATAGGGACTTTTAGATTTGCACGTCGACAGCTTTGACGGCAACGTGTGTCGTCATTTTAAGGCACTGCGCATGCGTCACGTCGTCTCAGTCGGCGATCGAGAATGCGTCAACCTTGATTTTCCTAAATCTAGAACGGTACTAGTATGCCGCGTGCGCAAGATGGACAAAGGAACATCCCGCCCCCGCTATTATGTAAAAATGTCTAGGGCAGGTGTCACATGTATATTCACCTGTTCTACACATTTTTACATAATAGCAATGAAGGGATGTTCTTTTGTCTACCAATTGTTGAGGGTAGAATGAGGAACTGTATATTTTGTTCTCTTTCTTTTGTCTGTCATGTGCATAATGTTACTTCCTTCATGCATGTATATCGTCGAGTGAAATCTACAATATTTATAATTTTAGTCAACATGGGCTGTTGAGTACGTTGACACACCTGATCAGTCGGCGTTCGTCGTGTTCTCGTCCACTCAATCTCAAAGTCCCTGTTGTTGCATAAGCTTAGACGTTTCTATTTTTAAAAATTCATATGACCCACATTTCAACTGATGTACTTATGTTATTCTAAATCCATGAATAGTGTCGCCTCGGACGTACATAGTGGGCCATCTCCGATAATGATTATGTTCTGATGTGTGCGCGCCTGTTTCCAGAACGCATTCGTGCATGCGAACTTGCTCGCCTAGATGTGCCATGTCATATTTTTTCTTGTTGGGGGCAAATTGCATACATCGGTTGTTGCTAGGTCGAACAAGTTATGTAGCTTGTACGCACTATGATCATGACAGACAAAGAAAGCGGACAAAATATACAGTTCCTCAGGTAGACGAAGGAACATCCCTTCACTGCTATCATGTAAACATGTGTAGAACAGGTGAATATGCATGTGACACCTGTTCTACATATTTTTTACATAATAGCAGTGAAGGGATTTTCCTTTGTCTATCTGAGGAACTGTATATTTTGTCCGCTTTCTTTGTCAGTCATGTTCATAGTGACGGCCTGGCAACTTAATTTATGCGGAATGACACTGCAGGGGGGGGGGGCATGGGGCGTGGCATGGGTGAATGTGTTTGCTTGCCTAAGGGCTCTCTGGGAGCAGTCGTGCATGGGTTTGAATGCATGTTGGAAATGGTAAATTGTGCCTAGGCTACGACCTTCTTATTAGTGTACATTATCATGATTATTTATGTCGACTGCCTCGCTCGGGTAACAACAATATTTTAAATTGACAAACGATGTGTGCTGTTTTTGCTATGTTTGCTTGTTTCACTTTTCATATCATCTCATGTTAAGGCCTTCTTGTCCACCTATTATTAATGTTACGTCCTTCACCATTGCAACCACTTGAATCAAATATTAGTTTTTTTATTTAGGGGAAACTATAATCTACAAGCTAAGCTGTTTAATAGGTTCCTCACACCTCACATTTCACCCTGTATACCCTACTATTTAGTATAATTAATTTCGACGTCTTTACAAAGACTTGATTATATAATGTCAAACTTAGAGTATATTTCATATTGTGTCCTAAATTTGTCATTTTTGTGAATTGTGAAACAGATATACTTAAATCTTAAAACTTGAAACCCACAACCTCTCGTATAATACGATAGAGCCTTCACCAATATACCACAATCATCAGTCTATTCCGATTAGCTTATATCATTTCATCTTTTATCTTTGGTTTTATTTCTCCTTTGGTAGCCATTATCATAAATTCATACTTCGAATTGAGCTGGTCAGTTTGAAGCCCTTTCTTTAAAATCACATCAAAGTCTCATTTTGTTTTTGTCAATATTGTATTTTTTTTTCCACTTGGCCCTTTTGTAAAAGAAGTAAAAGAAATGTATTTTTTTTTCTAAACGGAAAAAAAAATCAAGCAACTTAAACCAAGGAGAAGGTGCAAAGACAAAGTAGTGATCTCATGACCGGGAGGTCTCAGGTTCAAAACCAAGTCCATGTACTCGTGCCTCTTGTTAAGGCTTTAATCCGCATTAAAAGTTCACCGGAGAGGACTTAAAGCCTTCAATACCCTGGCTGCTTACTTACAAGCATACACATGTTATCTTAGTAGTCAGGTAAAACAATCATCAATAATACTAATATTCCGCTTTTATATAGCGCTCAATGCATTGATCCAACGCGCTTTACAGATATGTTATTACCCCGGTCATCGGATTCAGGCTCACCCACACACAATGTGTGCACATTTTCCACTCCCTGGGGAGCATTCCAGCCAATCGGCATCTTACAAGCGCACTCTTGTTAGTCCAACCACATGAACGTTCGCATCCTACCGAGTACCCACTTAAACACGGTGGAGAGTAGCGAGCGCAGGTAAATATCTTGCCAAAGGATATTAGTGCCGTGTCAGGATTCTAACCCTTGACCTTCGCACCTCCAGTCAAGCGCCTTAAACCACTCGACCACGACCACGACAATCATCAAACATGTACATTGAAACAGCCCCCAAAGAAAAAGGGACACTTCTGAATACCTAATTGGCTTGGGGCACAACGAACCCCTGCATCTTCTCCATGTCCGCAATCATGGACACCAAAACCGGCATTAGGGCACTGGTAGACGCTGTCCTCATCCCCAGTGCAGTTCACATTATCCAGAACAATCGCCCATGTTCCTTGACCAAAGCCAGCATAGGAGACGGCTTCGAGTGCAGGACCGAGTCCGAGAGTGCGACAGACTACGTTTGCATCCGTCAGGTCCCATTCATCATCGCAGACAGTCCCCCATTGGGCTTGCCAGAGAACTTCCACCCTCCCCTCGTTACTAGACGAGCCACCGGCAAGACGGATTGATGCTGGAAATAAATATGCATATATGGACAAGGAACATTTAGCTGCATAATTATATTCCTTATCTTATTACCCCTTCATTTCAATTTATCTATGAAACACTTGGGGGAAAATTTTGAGTAGCAAACTTGGCTCTTTTGAGGA
This sequence comes from Hemicentrotus pulcherrimus, assembly GCA_003118195.1. Classification (NCBI taxonomy): domain Eukaryota; kingdom Metazoa; phylum Echinodermata; class Echinoidea; order Camarodonta; family Strongylocentrotidae; genus Hemicentrotus; species Hemicentrotus pulcherrimus. The sequence continues at coordinate 24,801 of BEXV01000292.1, read as the reverse complement.
TACAGAAGGAGTAAGAGGTGGTAGATAAAAAAAAAAATGTGGAATAGCAATAATTCAGCCAATGGTCTTATCATATCTGGATAGAGAAGTTGTTGATAATATTAGCTACTTGTAAAGAATATCTATGACAAAGTATTTTTTTTTTTAGATATCCCGCATACTGAGGATCTTGCAATCTGATTGGTCTAAACGAGGTCACATGATCAATGATAGATAAGTACTATCTACTTTTGTACCGTAATGTTTTGCTGCTGCCCCACTTGCCCATTGAATAAGCGTAGCAAACAGTGGCGGATCCA
>BEXV01000291.1:266875-283662 GCA_003118195.1 Hemicentrotus pulcherrimus | reverse complement strand
TTCTTTCGCTGGAAAGTAAATTTGCTTAATAGGATCAGCTGGTGATTCGAGATGTTTGCCGAAGCCATCATAGCTCAGTGGCAGAGCACTGGTCTTGTAAACCAGGGGTCGTGAGTTCAAATCTCAATGGTGGCTGAAAACCGTAATCCTTGATTTACAGAGCTTTTTTCATACCATCGAACTACATTTAGGGATTTGCAAGAAGATACAACATAACTTTGTTTTCTTTTTTTTTCTACTCGTTTATTCATGACTATTTTTGGTTGACTTTCAACATTTTCGCCCTTTACGTTGCATTACTTATTTTTTACATTCATGACTAAACTTTGCGAAAACTGTCTTCTCTTTTACGAACAGCGAGGCGCGATAGCCCAGTCTGTAGAGCAGTGGTCTCGTAATCCGGTGACCCGGGTTCGAAACCAGGTCGATGCGCTAGTGCCCTTTGTTAAGGCATTAATCCTCATTACCAGGTCCCTCGGAGATGACCTAAAGCCGTAGGTCTTCTGGTTGCTTACTAACAAACATTTGTTGCTGTCACGTAAAATAACCACCACTATTTGGTTAGAAATAGAACCTGCCAGGGATAGTCAAATATTGTCAAAGCCACCATAGCTTAGTGGCAGGGCACTGGTCTTGTAAACTTCGTGCGTTACATCTCACTGGTGGCTTAAGTATCACAAATATCTTTTGCCATCACATATTGGAATAAATTGTTTTTGCTAATGATTCTTTTTTTTTTTTTGCTAGGGGGGGGGAGGGGGGGGGATGAGGCAAGAGCCCCCCCCTGTTTCCCTCTTTTCTTCTTATTCTTCCTTCTTTCCTTTTATCTTCTCTTTATTGTTTCCCTTTTTTCCTTCTCTCTGTCTCCCCCATCACCATAGTTATACAAGAGAGACCACTCTGTAATCAAGACCATTCCTTTTTATTGAACACAACCTTTCTAGAAATGGCCCTCCCTTTGAATAGATGCGCATCTGTTCGATGAAAGCCCTACTCTACTCTCTAGGTTCTAGAACTAGACATCACATCATATTCTATTACTACTAATGTACAGAAATATGGGAGGTAATGTAGCCAGAGTCTTAAGCCTTAAGTCTTATGCCTTTTGAAATAATTGTTACGAAATATGGCTTTCCATAATTTAAGTCCAACTTAAGATCTGTGTGAAACACCCCCCTGTTTGTTGACTCACCACTCTGAAACTACAACAACACTCAAATTTGTCCGTCTTCTTGAAAGTTTTGAAAGAAATCTTTGTAATAGATCTCAATATGTAGAGTAAAGGAGGGTTTTTTGGCCACTTAAGACAAAATCCTATTGTTTGGACCCTTTACTTCCTATTAAGTATCATTTCTTGTTGAAATCATGAAGCAAATATTATTATTAAAACGAAAAAAAAATCCCAGAATGAATCAATGAAATGACAAATTGCCATGACAATATTCATTTCAGTTTTCACTGTTTTGGAGGCAGTTATCGTAAAAGCGAACAAGTCTTTGGCTGCATGTAGAAAGTCAATAGGAAGCGCTCGCGCGCGCCGTGCGTTTCCGCGCTGATGTATAGCACGAGCGGGCGGAGCAGGTATCCCACGTCTGAGCTCCTTGGAGCTTGCCAGGCCAAAAACTAGTACTGCGTTGATTGGAAATTGGAATTTGAATTAGACAGAGGTATTGTGTGTGCATGACTGGCTGCATTAATTTGATACATGCGGTGAGATACTTTTGAGCTTGCGACTTATATCGGGCTCTCAAGCTCAAAAAAACTTGAAATAAAGCTCATTTTATGGAACACATGTATTTCTTGCAGACACATGTAAGAAATCCATTTTTTCAGATTCGAGTAGCAGGACCGACGATTACATCGCTACAATGTGATATTTTAGGATATATTTTTCATTGCAAATGTGGTTCTTCAGTGACTCTGACATGGTATCAAGCCTTTTATTAACCGGGCGTTGGGCTGTTTTACCCAACGGTCCCTGACTTTTGGCGCGCGGAGAGGTGGGGAAAATGAGTACCAGGCGCCGGTCATTTTGTATTTTTGGCGCTCGGTCTGGGAGAATAAACATTTCTGTTTCAGAAACTTCCACATGTCTAGCACTAAATGTTCACAAATGTAACAAAAACTTACTTCATATGAGTTAAACCTGGACTGAATAAACCCTAACAAATCATTTTATAATGAGAATCCTAATTAAAATCGTCCAGAAACTACGAGTGGCCGCTTCCCGAGCTTGTTTCCCCAGGCCGCCCATGCATATGCAAATTACATAATCAGTGCACTGCAGTACACACACAGTGTCAGCATGAGAAAGTCCTGATGTTACTTCCAAAAATCCATCCCAAAAGCCAAATATTGCTGTCAAAAATGCGGAATCAGAGCCGTATTTCCAAAGCACGTGCGGGTTTAGCCCAGTTTTAAAGGAGCTACACAAAGAAAATTTACTAAAAACTGATAATTAGAACAAATTACATATGGATGGAAAGATTTTCTCTTGAAAAACGCGAATAATTTGCTGAGAAATCATATAGATATCGTGGAGAGGCGTAAAATGCAATTTTTCAAGACCCTTCTTAAACCCCCAAGCGCCCCCGAACGTAAGCCAAACACACGAGCGTAGCGAGCTCTGAATAGTGAGGTCACACCCTGGACAAACAGCTCGGTACCGGCTGCTAGCTTCCGCTTAGTCCGTCTAGCTGCAGACCAAGCGGAAGCTAGCAGCCTTTTTTTAACAGCCGTGTCCAGGGTGTGACGTCACACGAAGAACTACGACAAAATACGAAAAAATACGAATAGGCAGTAAATCTGGATCTCAAAACTAACATTTTTGAAAGTTGATTTCTGCGGGCCCAAAACATATTTTGAAGAGGAAATTTGTTGTAATTGATCAGTAAGGCTTTCCCTTCGCAATAATATGAATTTTGCATCAATTCAAAACACTTTTGCTTCTTGGTGTGACTCCTTTAAGAAAACAGCTTCACCAAAAAAGCGCTACAAATCAAGTAATCAGCGATTTAGTTACCATTTTTTTGCCTATCGTAAGCCATTTGAGTGTGATAGTATTTTCAAAAAGCCAAATGAAAAAAACAAACACCAGACCTGCTGGTGCATTGACTTTATGTACAAAGTTGATTGCAACCCCAGACCTGCCTTGATTCTATTCTAGGACTAATTTCAAACTCATGGAAAGGCACTTCATATCAACAAACATGGTCTAAAACAACTCCAAATGACAAAATAATCCCAGCTTTGCATGTTTATTTAGTATTTGATAGCCTTTAACCTGACAATTTTTTGGTTTTCTTAATATTTTTATTTAAAAAAAAAAAAGATTGATTTTCTACATTTAACGGCATGAAAAAAGTCTAATACATGAAACACAACAACTACAAATGACAGATTTATCCAAGGTATGAGTGATTTAAGATTAGTGCTCAAAATTTAAACTAGAAATTAAACTACCGTATTTGTATTTGTAAATGGTAACTGTTAACAAATAATTTAAAAGAATACATATTTTCATCAATTTTGGAAACGGCTCCTGGTCCTGGAAAAACGGCTCCCGGTTCTCTAAAAAAATTAAGGACTGGGAGCCGCTTTTTCAGATATTTGGCTCCCGGTCTGCTTTGACTTAATAAAAGGCTTGCATGGTATGGTATGTGTGAGATACAGTATGTGATATGCCTGTTGTGCAATGTATTTTAAAGGGATTTTACAATGCATTCAATGTATCGGCCGAAAACTGGTGATGGTCGATTACCCCCATCCTTTACTCTAGTTTATAATAATTCCTAATAATAACATTTTCTCAAATTTGTTTTCTATAACAAATGGTGTCCCCTAAGTTTCTATCCTAGGTACTCTGTTGTTTTTAATTTATATTACTGTAAATCTCCGTGTATAAGGCACACTATTTTCCAAAAGTCTAGGGTGCGCCTTATACACAGGTATAGGATATTTTGTGTCATCGATATGCTACTTTTTAGTGGTTTTCGATAAGACGGAGTCATTACGTTTTTGTGCAACAAAATCTTGCCAGTATTTTTTGTTTTTAGAGCTCTGTAGGGGAAAAAAAAAACCTTACTGATAATTATTGTTTTTAGATCTCCGTAGGGGGAAAAAAGTCTTGCCGATAACTATTGTTTTTAGATCTTCGTAGGGGGAACAAACCTTGCCGATAATTATTGTTTTTAGATCTCCGGAGGTGCAACAAAGTCTTGGTGATAATTATCGTTTTTAGATCTCCGTAGGGGGAACAAACCTTGCCGATAATTATTGTTTTTAGATCTCCGGAGGTGCAACAAAGTCTTGGCGATAATTATTGTTCTTAGATCTTCGTAGGGGGAACAAACCTTGCCGATAATTATTGTTTTTAGATCTCCGTAGGTGCAACAAAACCTTGCCGATAATTATTGTTCTTAGATCTATGGAGGGGCAACAATACCTTGCTGATAATTGTTTTTAGATCTCCATAGTGGCAACAAAACCTTGCTGATTGGAACTAAGTTAAACCTAGTAATAATGTTTGCTTTAAAAATAAAGATGACAGAGTTTTTTATTTTTGTTCCTGATTTTTTTTTTTTTTGGTCATCAAAATAGGGGTGCGCCTTATACACAGGTGCGCTTTATACTCAGAGATTGAATGATTGTAATGATTGTAATGATTGTAATGATCTTCCGCCTTCATTCCAAGAATGACATTGTTACTATTCGTGACAAGTTCAAAACAAAAAATCAGCGCTTTCAACTGCACCTCGATGTTAACCCTAAAAAGGCAGGGCTACAGTATTGCTTGAAATAAGGTAGTCACATAACCACCAAGTCACACTAAGGTACATTGGATAATGCATGCAGTCATGCGTGACACAGTCAGTCAGACCGCAGCCGGTGCGAAAACCCTGTATTTTATTCAGCACGTATGCAAGAATTTACGCGTCTTGAATACGTAATGAGCAGAGCAGAAGGTCTTCCCGAACGGCAGTTTTGCCTTTATAATTGTTTATTTCTCATGAAATGGGTCTTATTTTAAAGATAAGAAGTTGCACTCTCTATATATTTATATGATAATCATGTTAGGTATATTTTAGAAACAGATATTTCGCCTTGAAAATGGGGTTTTTCGACGATTAATCTATCTAAAGAGTAGGGCTGATTTTCACATAGAAATCATTCTTGCGTCAAGAAGATGTTATAATCAGCATAAAGCATAAATATTTTTCTTTACAATGATATGAAAATTATTTTATTTTACGCTGTACCAAAGTCAGGAACCAAAAAAAATCACGCTCATGTTTATGAATAATTAAAAAAAGTAGTCAACTTTGCCGATGTGATAATACAGTGTTCTGATTGGTCAACTACGTCAACAACGTCATATATGTTCCGCTTTGGTTTATTAACATTCTGAAAACCAAATATTAGTGACCTAGTTTTGTGGCGTGCGCCTGTAATGCACGTGCGCGCAAGCAGTCATGGCAACAATCTGAGGACCCAGGTTCAAATACGTAAATTGCCCATCTGATAATTATTTTCTATATTTTTTCTTTTTTAATCATTTTTCTTATTTTTTTCGACCAGTTTGTGGCGCGGCGGAGCTCCCTGGAGTTTAATAATCGGTTATACATTGTCATTGCTCAGACGGCGAGCGTGCACGAGTATGAAATCACACAATTTCGCGCCATCATTAGAAAGAACAAATTGGTAATTTCCGGGTTTTTAGGGTCTTAATTATTATGATTATAAAGAAAACATGATTTTGCGTCAATTAGGTTTTGACATTATTTTGATCAGTGACTTTTCATCTTTCCAACGAATCTCAAAGTAAACAAATTAATTATGTACCAAAGTCAGGAACCAAAAGCGAAATTCTGGGTACAAAATAGCTGTTGAAATGTTACAAAAATAACGACCATAAAAGTGGTGAAAAAAGATTGTTTCAAAATTGTAAAATATGGCAAGTTTCATATCAAACTGAAGCTGAAGATCTCTAGAGTAATTACCGTTGCGTGCTGCCATGTTGACTAAAGTTATCGACCACAAAAGCAGCTATCAGTACACCCTTACAAATCTCGCAGAAAATCTCGTGAATTTCAGCACACGTGAATGCACGAGATTACCAAAGAGACGCTGAATAAAAATCAGCGTACAGCCTCATTATCGCGCACGCTGCGGTCTGACTGCAGTGTCAGACTGTCAACTAGTGTTGTAGCCGTAGTTCAGCTCAAACCCGTTCAACAAAAAAACAATATTTTAATCGTAACAATTCCAAAGAAATTATATGATAATAATACAATAAATATATAATATAGTATGGTATATATTTATTCAGAAAAAATAGTGATTTTATATTTTTCCTATTGAAAATAAAAACTTATAAAAAACAGTTATTGACCAGCCTGTTTAAGATGGCAGCTTCTCATGACTCTTCACATTAGACTACTACTGTCTCGGAAATCTTCACAAAATATCAATTATTGTCAAATTGAAAACATGAGGCAGAGAAAAATTTAATTAAATAAACAGACAGAAAATTTGGTCTAAATTAAGTTAAAGACCAGTTCTGGTCATGCGATTGCATTGTGAAAGAAATGTTGTGGAATCAATCAGAAAAGGTTGATCATCTATTAGATCTAGGCTTGTATTGGTGTGTACTGCAAGGTTTTGGAATCATCAAAGTGATATGAAATTTGGGCACTAGTCCAGAATCATAATATCCAGACTTTGACCCGTAACTCCAGGTGGAGATAACCCGACAAAAACAAACCCAAAATCATAGTGATCGATTGATGGTCATCTTTTAAAAGTTGTCATGTTTCTTACCTGTGCGTATGTACAGATGGTGGGTTGTGGGGAGGCGCACGCAACCCACCTTCTGTATGCACTCGTACTGTGCAGTGGTTTGCCATGAACCCTGTGTCTGTGAGAACGTTGTAGACTCTAGAGGTCTAGTGCTACATTTTTATTGTTTAATCTTGGTTTGTATTTTGTTTACTGATTTACAGGGCCTTGACACAATCCAACCCATGGTTGGAGAGATCAGAAGAAAAATGGTTAATCTTCTATGTGCTCTTACTCGCCACCGTGAATCTTTGCAGAGTCAAAACAACGCTTCCTTTCTTCCCTCTCTTCAGGTCACTGGACAGAGAGGACGTCCCAGGTATGAACACATAGGCTATTTCCACTTCCGCAAAATTTTAAATTAAATAATTCTACTTTCTTGGAATGCATGTGTACATTAAACAAATTTTTGTTTCCAACAGATTTATATGAACTAAATTATCTTCCAACTAAGCATAATGTTTGACAGGGCTTGAATTAATCCAAGGCCATGGCCATGGATGCCCTTTTGATTGGCCTCAATGTCCCTCTCATTGGCCTTGGAGATTTGTTGTGCCCTTTCCAATTCTTCCTATTCATGCTGTATTATAGGAATGTGCCCTTCCGAAAAGTGGCCTTGGCCTAAACATATTGAAATTTAAAGCCAGGTTTTAGAAATGTAATTTCAAATGCACCCTTTTTATGGTTTGGCCTTTGGACATGATTCCAATTGTGTGAGCGTTATCCTCATGAGCAGAATTTAGTGTAAAATGACATCTCAGTTGTGCACTAAAATTTGACCATTGGTACACAAGTAATTTGGTATTATGACTAAAGTTTGGTTATTCTGATTGTAGGTGCCAAACTTAAACATGTGAATGTATGTAGACCTTCAGTGTGTCCCAGAAAAACAACATTTCATGGCAAACATTTTTGTAATTTAATACACTATTTCCTTCATTCATGTGAGAACAAACTCTGCATCTGTACTTTAATTTGATGCATAGAATCTAGCTTATTGTTAATTTGATGCATGATTTAATGAAAACGATAGAAAGTGATGTGACTAAAATTTTAATTTGCATGACAAATTGCTACTTTGAGTTAGTTTTTAGGGTTTTAAACATAATTGTGCACATAATAATTAATGATTTTCTGTTTTATACGACATGTTAGTTAAAAAATTAGTACACTAGACAACAAGTAAAATGAAAAGATGCTTGTGACCGACAATGCAGCTGTTAACAGATCTCGTATACCCCCAACCATTTCTAATGTTTCTTTTCATTTTCACTGTTTATGTGAATTCACTCAGGCATTAGGTCCATTGACAGCTGCTAAATCGTTTCATTGTACGTGTTCTAATCAAGGAAATTATTTACTATGACAGAAAGAAAATTTTTGCCTTGAAACCCGGTTTCCTGTTTTCTGAGACACACTGAAGATGTTTAACTTAATTTATTCCGTCATTCCTGACATTACAGTCATTAATCGATCAATTTCCACAGATATAATTTGACCAGATGTCAAATAGAGAATCTACGGGCTACAGGTATGCAGTGGAAGTCTATTGCCAAATGCCTGCATATTTCAGAAAGCACCCTACGTAGACACAGAGAGAGACTTGGTATTCCCATGGATCCGTATACTGCAATAAGTGACCACGATCTAGACCAGAACATCACAGATCTCCTTCAACTGACTCCTCAAGCCGGTGAAACGTACATCATTGGTGGAATACGAGGTACAAATGTTTTTACCATTTCAGGTGCATTGATTAAAAGCAGCTTAATGACTTAAAGCAAACGGAGAACGGGTTGATATCCATCAATAAGCCACTTCACAGATACAGGGCTGTCAACTTTGGGGAACTGCTTCGATNGGGGGGGGGGGGGGGGGGGGGGGGGGGGGGTCATTGACTTAGGAAAAAAAAGGAAAAAAATTGAAGTGCTCACTACACACCCACCCCACCCGTTGAGTAAATGAAATCCATACGATGGTTCATTTTACACATCTGACGGGAGGTCTTTTCACAAACCAGGAAATTGCGGGAGGAAGGGAGTGGTGGCGGGTGTCTTGCGCTACAAGCTTTTGGGGGCGACGGGAGAATGAGAGTGGTGGCATGAGACTCCCTCTAAATGCAGGAGGGTTGAAAGCCCTGCAGATAAAATCTGAGCTTGGGCAAACAAAGGTCATGTGGGACCAAAATCTAAAACCTACTGATACATGTATGTGCTAACAATTGTGCACACATGGTGCACTCCATGATTCCCAGGTGGAAGTATTCTTCCTAAAGAGGAAATACTACGGTAACTATTCAAAAAATATATCCTAAAGATATTTTACCTCATTGCAAAATATAAGATATTTCACGAAATTCAAGTTGCAACTTATCTGAACCTCTTTCATTCCATTTCTGAATGAAGGTAGTGGAGTGGAAAGAAGAATGTACTCGGTTCAAAATTATGGTAATGATGTCCTGTGTGTTTAGCATGAAAAAGTGGTTTTAGGAAAATGCTTAAATGCATCCTTTTTTAATTTATAAGGAAGGAAGATGTTCACAGAAACATTTCAATCATGCCAATGTGGCAAATGTGATTTTCATTCTTCATATATGTATGCAGGAGAGTCCATTGTGACTGACATGAGCGCTATAGTAGAACCCATTATTATTACTTATAATTATTAATAAATAGTACTGTAGAAAATATAATTATAGTTCAAATATTTGTATTACACATTGCAAATATGTGTCAAAGGAAATCATTGCAGGGGGAGCATATACTTGGATAATCAAACTAATATTGTTTTGATCACTTGGAACCATTCCCACATGTACATGTAGCATGTAATTGGTACATGATTGTCACTTGGCCAAGAATTAAGAGAGACTACTTTTATGCCTGATCATTCACATCTTATCATGTTAAAGAAAAACTTGGATGTATGGCACTTTGATTATGCTCATTTGATGTTCTTGCCACTGCGTTGGTGCCTATTGCTTTGCATACTATATTGCATCATAATTGTGTTGAACGTTGTCTTAATGCCAAGTTTTTAAAAAATGATGACATGATCGTAACCCATATTTGAATGGGGAATTGCAAAAAGTAAATTTGGTTGCGAAGAGCTTATTCTATTGCCACTGTTGTGATACATTATTACAACACATTAATTGAAATTGCGAGAAATAGAGCCTATGGTGCCGTACATGTTTGTTTTTTTTTTATGAAAATGTTAATACTCACTAGCAGCCTTATTAGATGTTCAATTTTATTTTGTACATTGCAGATTGCAATATTTATCAATGATCACTATCCTCATACAATTTTGTTTTGATATTGGTACGTATATGGTTTCACATTTTTATTTTCCTCCATTGAATTGTCAGGTCGTGGTATTGTGATCCCTCGCTCAAGAGTTCGGGAAAGACTAAACCTTCTAGATGGTGAAGCTCGTGAAATACGTCGGAGAAGTGCAATCGTTCGGAGGACATATGATGTCAGTATACCTAATGAATTGTGGTTAGTATATAATTTGATGTAAAGGAAATTTATTGGGTTTGAAGCAGTCGTTTAAGTAAGGTACCATGGGGTCATGCGGTTTGAACTGGGAAGATTAAGATAAATAGTCGACTAATTACACTGTAGCAGGTTTGATCTTTATTCCATAGGAATGATATGCAATTCAGATATTCAAAATGGTTATCAAGTAAACACCGTGAACACCAAATACCCAGGCACTGAAAATGGTTAACACCGGCATTGAATGTATATTTGAAATTTTGCTATGAAACGGGAAAAGAGAAAAATGAGCACTTTGCCTGTAATGTAGCTTTGTAGGTTCTGGTGGTATGGGGAGGGATGGTGCTTATTGTATTAACTTTATCTTGGATCTCTGCCCATTTTTCATCACAATGTGACCAAATTTGGCATGTGTGTATCCTATTATGTATTCAAATAAAAATGATTATATGAACAACTAGTGCCCAGTAAAGTACTCACTTGGCATATTGTGCACTCGGTACTGGGTACATGCAGTATAAGAATAAAATTTGAATGAACTCAAATGCATGCATTACGCAATTAATGTGTATTTTGTTCTTTTTTTGTTTCAGGCACATAGATTCAAACCACAAGTTGATTATGTGGCGGTTCATTTTGCATGGCTGCATCGATGGTGCAAGCAGAGCTGTGATATACTTGAAAGTTGCCACAAACAACACAGCCCGTCAAGTTGTGCATTATTTTGAGCAAGGTTGCCGAGACTTTGGTGTACCTTCAAGAGTAAGAGGTGACCATGGGATGGAGAATGTGGACGTGGCACGATATATGATCGACACCAGAGGCCCTGGTCGAGGTAGTTTCATAACTGGAAGAAGCGTACATAACCAGAGAATCGAGAGGCTATGGGGAGAAACCAATCGAGTGGTTGCTGCATTCTACAAAGAATTGTTTCGTTATATGGAGGAAAGTGGAATCCTCTCTCAAAGAAACGAAAGCCATTTGCTGTGTTTGCATCGAGTGTTCTTGCCCCGGATCCAACAGTCCCTGGATCAGTTCGTTTCTACATGGAACTATCATGGTCTCAGAACAATGAACAATCAGTCACCTATGGCATTGTGGCACCAAGGCATCTTGCAGAACACGTGTGAAAGCCTGACACATGATGCTGTGCACACCCTCGGAATTGATGTGGATGGGCCAGTAACAGATCTTCAAACAAACAATAATGTCCAGGTGCCACAGATTAATTTGGACCTCCCAGAGCAGTTTCTTGAATACTATGACAATATGGACCCCTTACAGGAGGATGGAAACTTCGGTATCGATCTGTACGTTCAACTTGTGGAACGGATGGAAAATATATTTGCACAGTAATTATCTGACAATTCTCAAAGACCGCATGATATACAAGGGAAGGAATCTACGTAATATATTGGCATTTGTGAAATTATTCTGCACTGTATGATAGATACCGAACCAAATTTTTCACTCGACACTTTGCAAACTAATATTGAGTCCAAGTTAAATTCGACTTGCCATTTTAAAAATGGAGGGTTGATATCATATTTCCAGTTATTTTGAGAGGAAGATGGTGCCTGTGGTTGCGCCTGGTTAGGACCTGGATCTGCTGGGAACATCTCCTGAAATCTCATATTACTGATTCTCATCATACAAGGACACTGTGAATTATTAAGGATTATCAATATTATACAGATATTGACTTGCAGGGGGTGTAATCTAACATTCTATGGACCACTGAAGGGAGTTCTATTTTCCTGAAGCGCACAGCGCTGCGGGAAAATATGGTCACGACTCACGAGGGAATATATAACTTTCTCGAGGTGCGTACCCCCTGCCAATCAATATCCGATATATTAGATAGCCTTGGTTTGCAAATTAAGGGGGGGGGGGTCCATTTTTTGTTGCCCAAAATGTTAATACTTTTTGTTTTTGGAGACTTAACTAAATTTTAGGGGAAAAAAAAAACATATTTTGAGATAATGGGGGAAAATGATATCTTTAAAAAACAATAATCATAGAAATGAAAGCATTTTTTGGGGGAAATGAAATAATTACAAGGGGAACAATTTCACTTTTACAAATTCTTAGAAAAAATGCATTTTGGGGGGGAAAATAGGAACCTTAGTATTGGTGCAATTGGTGACATACAGTCCTCAATTGATATCACATAAGCTACACATGTAATATATATATATATATACATATATATATATCAGCAGAAGCATTGTTTTCGGGTTGGCTGTCCGTCCGTACATAGGTTCGTCTGTCTTCGCAATAACTTAAAGGACAATCCAACTCTTGCAATAATTTGATTTGTATGAGAGTAGAAGAATAACAAAAAAAAAAAATGGCAAAAGTTTGAACTGAATGGGAACAATAGCAAGGAAGTTATGAATGTTTGAAATATGAAATCACTGAGTCTATTGAATCCCAAATTGGTAGTTTGGTTAGTGGATTTTCACGTAGGACGTGGATAACTCTCCCTTTTGCCATTCCAAAAATATTAATTAAAGGGATCGTTTAGCAATGTTAAATCTGAGATACACGGCCCTACGTGTTGTCAGTGTCTGTGATTTGGTGTAATATTGAAGCCCTAAAAAAAATTGCGCTTCAAAATGTTCAAGAAGTGCCTCAAAAAAGTAAAAATCTTTGAGTAACAGATTTTACCATACTCGTTTTCCCCACTAGACTGTAGTGTTATGAAAACCGTCAGGCGAATAGTTTTTAAAATTTATAATTCTAATCATAAATATATTGGTAATCAGACAGGCAGTCGGCTTGTAAAAATCATGGGGTTCCTGACTGACGTAAAGGTTTATAATATTCATTGCAGCATGAGCTAAATCCAAAATTTTGTTACAGAATCTGAGACAAAGTTACCAGATCCCTTTAATATCTGTTTTTCTTGTAAGTTCTTTGTCTCAAAATATATTATAGATAGATAGCATATTATTATCGGTCCTCTAAGAAGAATGGACCCTCCTGAGCAATGAATTTTTCAAAAATTTAGATTTTAGTCATTTTATATGTTTGAACAGATGGGGAAGTAGTACGGCACTACATCACATTGGCATTACCGCTTCAGGCAATTTGAAGTGCCCATACATCTAGTGATAACAAATTTCTTATATTTAGTCAGATGAAGATTTAATTGAAACTTTTATCAGTTTGCTTCTCTGATCTTTGTGCATTTGTTTCGAGTAGTTGTGTATTTGGGTTAGATTTCCCTTCAAGAACATTTGATAGATTAAGTTATTTATGATTGATGTCATATTTATTATATCATGTTCTGTTTTTATTTCTTCTTTGATAATGTACCCAATAGTCTACTCCATCTTACAAGTATGAATGAACTGACATATGGTCTGTAAATTCACAAAGTTCTGCTTGTTTATGCAGGGATTTATGAACAAATCTATGGTTACAAAAGCCTGTACAAAAGGCAAGTCCTTTTTAGCGTAACGGTGTAACACTTACAGTGGACATTAGTACTTGTAAATGTAAAATTTAAATGTTTTTGTCTCGCCTGCGTAGCAAAAAGCGAGACACATCAAAAACTTAACCTAAGTTTTTGAAGTTTTGATATTATTTTGGAAGTATAAGTTCCATATCAGTGTAACTTGGACTATAGGGTAATCAAGTATCCTCAATCATGTGAGTAGAATTTCATGTCACTAAGTTAAGGTCAAAGGTCAATTTAGGTCAACAAATTTAGATTTCGTTGTGGCATCAACATCAAGATTTGAATTTTTTAGCATTGCCAAAAGTGTTTGTTCAAATTCCATGAAACTTGAACCCAAGGCAGGGGTTATCAGGCATCACAAATCATACATGTATGACACAGATTCCAGGTCACAAGGTCCAAGGTAATTTTTGGTCTGTAGACTTTGATAATGTTTTCACAACTTAATATCACAATTACTAAATCAATTTTTGTTATTTGCTCCTATGTTTCATTCAAATTATCGATCTTTGTACAAATAATAGTAAATAATTCTTCTGATGATTCTTAGTCAACATTCACTTTAAAATGCTGATTATATTCAGAGGATTTCATCTTTTGGGTCCTGCTTATGGGCCACCCTGCCTATAAATTATAAATATTGTTCCAAGCTCAATTTTCCATCATATCGAACAGCGTGATGGAGACGAGACTGTCAAGAGTGTTTCCCTTGTTTTAATTTGTTTGTTTTTTTCTTATGGTATGTCGTGAATGAAGTACTACATCCATTATAAAAAAAATTGTTATGAATATTTATACTGCATTTCTTGTTCGTTCTTGATAGGTGAAAATCTCTGAAGTTTCACGGCTATGACTGTTATCGCAGAATTGACCTCCTTACTCATAAGCACTTAAACTCTCACACCCTTTGCACAGGTTAGGCCTCCTGAGAGAAAAGAAGACAAAAAAGATAAAAAAGATATATCCATAAGGAAGAGAGAGAGAGAGAGTAAATAAAAGACAAAAGTAAAAAGAAAAACCATTGAAGAGAGAGAGTGAGAGAGAGGAAGGGAGGGAATAGAGAGACAATTGAAGAAAAAAAAAGAGGAGATATATCCACAAGTAAATAATAACATGTAGGCCCTACTATGTAGCGATGAGAGAGGGGTGAGTGAGTGAGAGTAAGAAAATAATAGAGAGCGAGAGAGAACAAAAGATGGACATCGAGAAGGAAGATAATAGAGAGAGAGAGAGAGAGAGAGAATTAAGGCAATTGCAATAATATGGAGCAAAGGGCATTTTGTTCAATCTCCTTCCATATACATGTATGTTTGTACCTGAACATACAGGTATCTGGCCACTACAGGTGCCTGTAGTGACTTCACTAAATTTCAACCTGAATGGGAATGAGGATTTGGGGCCCTTTCAATAGCGATTTTCAACAAACTTAGTTGTAAGTACTATTTACTGTCGATCAACACCAAATTTACCCAAAATTTAGTCAAAAAGTTAATTGGCAATGCTAATGTACAAGACTGACATTGTTCCCTTTTTTCAACGACATTCAATAAACTTCAAACCAAGACCTTGGTGATAATTTCAAGTTTTATTTCTGGTTATCAACTGCTTATATTTCTACACATAAATTATTAATTAAAAAAAGAAATGCAAATCTGGCTAGACAAATTATGAAGTTATTCATAAGGAACTTTTCCCTTGTTGAATATTGGATTAAACACCAAACCAAACAATTAGGCCAAATAACAAAAATAATGTCTCATTTAAAACTATTTTGAAGAAAAAAGGTGCACTGGTTTATTTTGACTTCATCATGTGTCACAACTCGAACTGTAACTCACTGCTATCTTGTTCTTTTATGAAAACTCCTAAAAGGGAAGTGATCTTTCTAGTACTTCATCTGGTGTCACAACCCACACTGTAACTCTATATCAGTTCAGTTTCCACTCAACCAGTTTTAATATTATGTACATCAGGACTTTGTATTTTGGGTTGCATGAAATGAAAAAAAAATATTAGATTGAAATAGTAAATGTGTTTTTATACTATTTATATGAGTGAATTAGGTATTGGGATTGGCAGTTTGAGATCGTGCAATCAGACTTTTACACTCGTATGTCTACTTGTATTCAGCTACCAGTATGCACCACAGCCTGGCAATGCACCTAGTGACACTCGGAGCTCACATGCATACACTGGGTACTTCACATATATACTTCTGTTGCTGAGCTAGCGCCATGAGCGTCCCTGGACGGTGTGTGCGCTCTATAAGTTTACACTATTATTATTATTATTATTATTATAATCATTGGTGCAGCTGACAATGACAATTTTTTTTCCATTTATTTAATAGCCCCTTCTGGGGCATGGAAGAAATACAGTTGAATCTTACAAATATAATGTTCAACAGTGATGTTCATTTTAAAAAAAATAATCAACCAAAAAAAAAAAAAACACAAAATCTTTAAAAACCAGAAACTCTTTGGCAGCAAACAACAATTGGAGGCAAGCTCTTGGGTATCATAAAAAATACCCCATACCTGAGTAACCTGACATCTCAAGTGGCAGTATTAACACTACTATTTACAGTACATGTACATAAACCTATTACTAAAACAACAACCCATTAAACCAAACTCTAACATATTGAAAAGGACAAAACAAATTATCCAAACAATGATATCCATATAGAATAATATTTTAAAACACACACACACACACACACACAGAAACTCTTTGGCAGCGAACAAGGAACAAATGAATTTCAAGGTGTTAGATACACTTTTAAAAATACATGATACCTGACATCTCAACTGGCAGTACTAACACTACTATTTACAGTACATGTATATAAACCTATTACTAAAGACCATTAAAATGTAACTCTAACATATCAAAAAAGACAAAACAAATCATCCAAACTTTGACAAAAGGTTTAACAATGATATTCAGATAAAAAATATTTAGAACAAAAAACACACATA
>BEXV01000291.1:242844-265673 GCA_003118195.1 Hemicentrotus pulcherrimus | reverse complement strand
TAGTTGGGAGAATTAAGGAATCGATCAGATCAGTTTTTCCCAATTTGTACCATGAATAATGGTCCGTTTTCACTCAAATTTTCAGATTATCTTTAATTGTACATCTAGCATTGAGGTCACTACCTTAGAACCACTATCTCTCATCTGAACAATGTTACCCAGTCCCTTTAATATTAAAAACGTCGACAAACCATTAGACACAAACTAACGTATTAAAAAGGACAAAACAAATTATCCAAACTTAGAAAATGATCTGACCACATTTGTTAAGGTTATTCAACTACTTAAACAGAGTTTGCATTGACTTACGTCTGTCTACTGTATTAATATTTCTCAACATACTGCTTACAAAAGTCGTTGAAAACTGGGCACACCAGAACATAATATAATTCATCACCCTGTACCTTTATATAACATAGGGAACATAGGTTGATCTGATAATCAATGACAGCTTATTATTACCAAAACAAAACTTACAAACAGATTTCCTATCACCTAAATCCAATTTCAACAAATAGCTCTCCAAACCACCTTCCTGTTAAAAAAAAAACTATAGTTAAAGCATAATCTTCATACTGGTATACCAATTAAGCAAATAAATATAATTTAATATAAAGTCCAAAGTTTTGGAATATTTTGATATATTTGGATGCTCTTGTGCAAAGCTCTAGCAAATTTAGGCCCTAAAACACTTCTGCTTTCAAGAAATGTTAAATATAAAATTTTAACGGTGCTCCCTGTAAATTTTGAAAAATTTCAAATAGCGTCTAAGGCTGTACAATAGTGGCAGCTGCGACTATGAAAATCTCATACTATGTAATTGTGATATATAATTTCAAAACGGGAATACCTAATTTGTCTCTTTTAGTTAAGAAAAACTGTTTCATAGCTGAATATTAAAAAGTTGACCTTGAGAGGGAGCTATTCAACATAAAGAGTGTATTATTTACAATTTCATAACTTTAGACTCAATTTCAACGCCAACAATCACTGAACATTGTAGGATGGCATTAGCTTCCAATATGTTAATTTGAACCATATTTCATGACCCCATACCCAAACTTTGTACTTCCTTTAACCCAACTTAACCCAAGCTAGTGCAGGCACTCATTGTCAAGGTTTCTTGTATACACCTGCATGAGTTCAGTTGTTAGAGTGAGCGTTTTGGAAATTCTTAATATGCATAATACCTATAAACTTTCAACTGATGACTTTTAAAAATTCTTTTGACACTGAATATATAGACCGATTTCACAGTCTGGGAGAAACCTTGACTTTAAATTGTTACTCACAACACTTACATCACAATACACTTATCCTACAAAACTGATAAACAAATGTAAGCCACAAAAATACTTTGGGGTTAAAGCAAAAATTAAAAGACACTAGTTTGTATGTTTGTTAATGCAAAATTAGATAGATCTGTATGAACTATAATTGCTGCATCGATTGTACACTTCAAACTACTTTAATTGTCAACCAATAACCTATATATATACAGACCTGCCAACCTCTGGAGTTCAAAAAACGGTATTCTTCAATCCCAAAAGTTGTATCTTACTGACAAAAGTTGTATTCTTAAAAATAAACACATACTGTTACGTTTTTCAATGCCTCTTACCGTTCCTACATACAGGAAGAAATTTTTTAATGGAACATTTCTTGAAGATGCATGATTTCGTCATGACTGTCGTGTTCGATGAACCAATGAACATCCAAAATTGCCGATGTGAGATGGTTGTAGGATACTTTACAGGACAGAATGTGCATTTTACCATTGACAATGGCACATACACACATAAAAAAAATATTTAAAAACAAATTTATCTTTATTTAATTTTAAAAAATGTAAAATTGTACTATCATATTTGCTTCTAAAGATCATACAAAATATGACTGAATCGTACTGGTTGGCAGTTCTGTATTATATTGTTATGAGTCCCCCCCAAACACTCTTCCATAGTTTTGCCACATGACATTCTTACATTTAAACATGTCAATCATAACAATTAACGTTGTTTTTTTCTGTGTTTTCTGATGATGCGCTCCACTTTCTGTTGACAAGATATGTTTTATTGATTTTATTTCTTTTAATTCACAGCGTTATCAGATCATTAAACCATAAACAGTGATGCAACATTGACTACCAGTAAAATTTAAGTATAAGTAAAATTTAAGTATAAATATAAGAAATTAATGTTTTGTGGATATATTTAAAGGCAAACTCCATGAAGGATTACATTTTTATTTCTCTTGAATAGGACAATTATAATCAGTCACATGAGAATATGGGAAATAATTCCTCTTCAGGCGACTTCCATAATGTTATATTGGCCCAAAACTGAGAAATTAAATAAATGCTTCCGTGAGCTGTGTGTCAGACCCAGATTGAGATTGTTAGCATTATTTATCAATCACATCAGGCTAGTACTGTTTTGGTTATTCCCATTTATTGTGCCCTCTTTCAGAGTAAAGTTTGGACCTCTGCAAATTTACATAACAAACAAAAATGACATACCCAGAAAGAAATGCTCATGCAAAGCCAAAGCCTTCCTGGGCATTCATTACTGCATATGTCATTTTTGTTTCGAATGACATATACGAAGTATGGATGGTGGGAAGGGTCAAAGTTAAATTGCAAGTGTTAGCAGTGGGGAAGGGACTCATTACCCTGTTAAAAATTGATCGTTCGTGCTCGAACTCAATACTCAAATCATCATATCCAAGGGGAGGCAGGTTGCGAGCCCCCGTAGCAAACATCAACACATCTTCATATTTAGCGTCACAATCGTCATCTGCAAACAACAATAAAGACAAATATCACAGTTTGGTCATATCACTAGCATGTGTGCATGCTTCTGATTGACCAAAAGTTAATAAGCGAAATGAAATTGAAGCCGAGATTCAACTGCATGTCTTGAAGATCTTTCAATGTGTAGATCACATCAAAAGACGACACTGCACACACTGCAATTTTTTTTTCACAAAATTTGTAGAGGGCTACATAAGAGGGATAAAAAAATTGCATGTTATGCATCCTATAAATAGGGAGGTGATAGAGAAGGAGCGGAATCAAGCCACTTTCCTTTGACTCCATGCTCTGAGCCACCAAAAAGTTATACATAATCTGCAACTGTTGACTAGGTTGTGAGATAAAAGACGCATGAAATATCGAGATTTAGAATTTCTTCATCACAAAATGGTATCCCAGCTAATGTTTACTGTCCCTCTTAATGATTTCTCATGAATTGTTGAATGTGTAATCAAGCAAACTTTCATCTTATTTTCCAAATGCAAAAATATTATAAAACTAGATGGACCTTCTACCATCATGCCTCCGCCATGGAGCAATTTTACAAACCAAAACAGAAGCTAGCTATTTTTTCATACATAATGAGCCATGACCTTTGAAATTTGACCCGTTACCCTAAAATCTAATCAGTTCATTGGCTTTGCAAGATACATACATGACCCAAGTTTGGCAGGAATTCATCAATGGGTTCTTGAGATAACGCGATAACGAGCTGTTTTTGCATACATAACGAGTCCTGTGACCTTTGACCTTGGATCTCGTGACCCCAAAATCTAATCAGTTCATAGGCTCTGCTAGATACATACATGACCAAAGTTTGGCAGGAATCCATCAATCGGTTCTTGAGATAACGCGATCACGAGCCGTTTTTGCATACATAACGAGTCCTGTGACCTTTGACCTTGGATCTCGTGACCCCAAAATCTAATCAGTTCATCGGCTCTGCTGGATACAAACATGACGAAAGTTTGGCAGGAATTCATCCATTGGTTCTTAAGATAACGCGATCATGAGCCATTTTTGCATACATAATGAGCCCTGTGACCTTTGACCTTTAATCTCGTGACCTCAAAATCTAATCAGTTCATTGGCTCTGTGAGATACAAACATGATCCAAGTTTGGCGGGAATCAATCAATCGGTTCTTGAGAAAACGCGATCACGAGAACGGGACGTACGTACGTACGGGACGTACGTACGTACGGGACGTACGTACGTACGGGACGTACGTACGTACGTACGTACGTACGGACGGTCGGACGGACAACCCGAAAACATAATGCCTCCGGCTACTTTGTAGCGGAGGCATAAAAACTGTTTATGTCATCATTTGCAACCAACTCTCTGTTGGAGAAACCATCAGGAGATAAGCACAACAATTCATGGAACATCATGCCTACCTTTTCATTATATCTGGAGATTGGTTGACTGGTACCTCCGATAGCCGAGAAACGGCTCTGACTCCTATATAAAAAATAAAAATGCTTTCAATTCATGGTGTCTCATATTATGAGTAATACTGAAGTTTTGCACTTGATTCAAATCAACTTGATCAAGTTAGTTCCCTGTGAAAGCGGAACTATGATTTCACAAAACTGAGCACGCACCATTTAAAAAATGGAAATGTAATCGTCTCACAACGATATGCGCGCAATGACGGCATATTTCTATGTGTCAAACTAAAGAGCTTCTCTCAGACTTTCCAGAGCAATTTGTACGCAATCTGGCTTCTGTGATATTGGAGATAGGTAGGGCGAGAGAAAGACCTCAATAGTGACCTTGATGGGATGGTAGTGACTATGCCTACGAAGTTTGAAAGAAATTGGGATACGGGAAAGAACCTAGAAAGGGCTCGCAAGCACTGCGTGCAAAAACCAATGGGATTTGGTGCATGTTCATCATTGCAATAAAGATCGTTCTGGGGGCCAAAAGCATGAACCCGATATGACCCATAGACAATGCGTGTAATGCATGGGCGGGATCTGTATTATGACCGGAGTTAAATTGTTTTTTCTCTCTCTCTTTATGTTTCTTTATGGGCCGTATTTGGTATCATTAGAAATTTCACGGTTGTTATTGTAAACTACGCTCTTTTTTTCTATGATAATCATATCAAAACACATGATGTAAAATAAATTTATAGGACAAAATGGTGTCTTAAATGCCAACCCCCGCCCCCCCCCCCCTTTGACCAATTTTAAAAATCCGGCTTCATGGTGCCCTGCATATTGCAACTCGCAATGTCACTGAGCACTTTCAAAGGAAAAAAAGGATGTTTAGGGGTCAAAAAGCAGTCTTTAAAAATGACGTCATGGCAGATAAGTGTTACAATCGGGCAGAAACTCAGCAGAATTCTTAAGTGACCCTTGTTCAAAGGCAATTCACTCAAAATTTTCTGTGTGAACCCATACTTGGTATACTTCGAAAAACACTTAATGGCGGTCAGTTTGAAACCATTAAGCCATCTGCACACAACGTACTGCATGCATCAAACGCGCTATTACGTAACACATAGTAATTTCATCATTTTGAAGATAACTTTGGGACGAGGTCATTAAAATGTACTAAACTTGGCAGACAGTTGTCAGGGATATGGATACATGTGTGTATCAAGTTTAATAGATATAGGTATAAAAATGACCATTTCAGAGAAAGTTGAAGTTATTTTGGAATTATCTTGAAAATGGCGAATTTGGAGGGCAATTTTCTCAAATTGTGTCAGTGGTAGGGTATATAACTTTGTATATGGCTAGAAAGGAAAAATCTTCAAGTATCTAAATAAAAAGAAAAGGGTACGGGACTGCCAAGCCATAATGGAGATAAGGCCACAGAAAGAAAGTCAATTCCTAGAACTTTAGAGGGGGCTATTTATGTTTTGCAAAGCCATCGGAGCATAAAATTTGGCATAGATATCTGCAATTATGAGATAAAGATGCTGTGAAATTTAAATACAAAATGGAATTTAAATGAGAAGGTCATGGCAGTTTTAGATTTTCTAGGGGTCAATTTTTCTTAGACTATCTAGAGGAATTTGTTAGAATTTTGTAGAATCTATAGTGGAGATAGGAAGGAAGAAAGAAAGGCCTTAAAATAAGGTATACATGTGCTTGTTATACACTCCTGCTATCGCCTGTCTAAGCACTTTTTGGATAACCCTGAGGCTGGTCTATAATTTTGACACTGCATGCAGATTGTGTTTCTGTACTGGTATGGAAATATACCAACAGCAATGGCAAAGCCAGCAACTTGTCTCATGGAGATTGTCAGTACTGTCATGACTCTCAAAGCCAGCTATTCTGGATGGTCCATACTTTGAAAATTTCCATAAGCTCTCCATATCTGAGATTAGATGAACACTGTTAGGCATTGATAGTCTATGAACAACTTATAGTTATTTATTTACTTATTTATCTATTCATTGACAATTTGAAGTTATAGGCCAATATCAATTATTGGAAAAGTAGCATTTTAAGTGAAATGACTGAAAACTGAAGTAATGAACTCGATTGACCATTTCAATTTCAAATCTGAACTATTTATGCATGATCTTACATGTTAAGTGACCTTTGATTCTGATGTTTCTGGTTCATTTTAAATGTGGACGACTACATCACTAAGAGCAGCATGCAGCAGCACCTAGCCACGGCGATCGTCGAGCCCATTCAATTCAGGAATAACAAATAAAAATCACACCGCATCCAGAGAGTTACAACGACATATTTTGGTTAACTTTTTTTTCTGCTATTATGATGATATTTTTTTTTTTAAAGGATACCCCAACTCGGAATCATTCCAGGATATAAAACTGAACAGGAGGTGTAGTTATTACCAGGGGAAAGATCTTATTTGATCTACAAAAACAGATCTTTAATGCTGACTTTGGGCGTGTTTAACATCAAGAAGAAGCTTAAACATGATCAAGCACTGTGTAAGTTTCATGAAGAGCAAATATCCTATCTGTAGGAGTAGCATTTTAATTACAACGGCAAAAACTGGATAATTTTACATCTAATGACCTTTTTTTATCTCGACTGACATGTCTCATCCTATTCACACACAAAGCATTTATAAGTTAGACCCACCTGTGGTGGTACTGTCATCTAGTATTTCCATATCTTGCTCTGGGGATCTCTCCATGAAGGACTCTAAAATGAAGAACAGAGAAAATATGTCATATAAAATTAAGCACGTCCATACCAAAAGTCGTGTCCACCATTTTTAAAGTGTATTTTTGGTGCTTTCCTGATCCCTCCATTGTTTTCGTCTCTGCGAAGAACAAGAGGACAGTGGACCAAAAGATGCTGAGCGGGAAAGAGGCTATAAAAGCCGCTGTAAAATTGGGCTCAGACCTCTGATTTCTAAAAAGCCTTAAAGCAAACATTGGATTGCAGACAAACTGCTAAAAGATATGCCATAATCATTCAGTGAAGGAAGCAAGCAATAATTTATACATAACAGAATTAACAATTACACATGCAGTTCTCTTTTGGAAACCTTATCAGCTGAGACAGCATATAGTTCCACATTGTCTTACGGTCTATCAATTTTTAGCGAAATCCTGGACCACAAAAATAATACAGACCACATAATTAGTATCTATTGATTGTCAGAACTCTGTAATAAGTGAGCATTTGTTAAGGTGTAAATGAATACGTATGAACAAGTTAAATGAATTAAACAGAGGTATTTATGGTATTAGCCCCCCCACCCCACGTCGTCTTACGGTCTATACATTTTTAGCAAAATCCTGGACCACAAAAATAATACAGAGCACATAATTAATAACTATCGATTGTAAAAACTCTGTAATAAGTGAGCACTTGTTAAAGGGATCCAGTAACTTTGTCTCAGATTCTGAAACAAAATTATGGATTTAGCTCATGATGAAATAATTATAAACCTTTAGGTCAGTCAGGAACCCCATGACTTTTACAAGCAGATCGCCTGTCTGATTATCAAGATATTTATGATTGGAATTACAAATTTTGAAAACCGTTCGCCTGATGGTTTTCATAACACTAAAGTCTATTGAAGAAAACGAGTATGGTAATACTGGTCACTCAAAATTTATTACTTTTTTGAGGCACTTCTTGATCATTTTGAAGCGCAATTTTTTTAGGGCTTCAACATTACACCATATCACAGACACTGATAACACATAGGGCCGTGTATCTCAGATTTAACATTGTTACACAATCCCTTTAAGGTGGAAATGAATTTAACAGAGGTATTTACGATATTAGACCTTTGACTTTGACAAAGTATAGGGGTATTCATAATCAATCTACCATCCTATTTCGGTCACAATTGAACCATTTGCCGCAAAGTTATTCATATATTTGTTAGTGTTACGGACAAACAAACAACAATTGGATCACTAAATTAGTCTCAATTCACCTCCGTGGGGCTTGACAAAAATGGAATAAAGTAAGAGGGACAAGATGAAGAAAGGACAACTACACATATACGTGCACATCATCACTGATTTTTGATTTATTAAATACAACACATAATTATATATACACCCAACTAATGTAACTTCCATTGTAACCCCTCAGCGGTTTTATTGACTTACCTGTAATTCTCTCTCTCACCACCGGAACCTCCTCTACTTCCTCCACAAGGGTGATTGTACCGATATCTGACACAATAATATAGAAGAGAACATAATTTTCATAAAGAAATATATAAGGAGACCTGCTTATTATCTGTTTTTTCC
Source organism: Hemicentrotus pulcherrimus (assembly GCA_003118195.1). Taxonomy (NCBI): domain Eukaryota; kingdom Metazoa; phylum Echinodermata; class Echinoidea; order Camarodonta; family Strongylocentrotidae; genus Hemicentrotus; species Hemicentrotus pulcherrimus. Next base: position 257,143 of record BEXV01000291.1, on the reverse strand, counting down.
CCCTCATTTTTTGTATACATATACATATTGGTACTACATTTATGGAATCTTTGTTTCTGGGGTGCCATCTGTCATGATATTTTCTTGCCCATGAAAAAAAACAAATTTTCTTTTATAACAGCCTTTGTGAATTAACTACTTGACTGCCAAGGTTCCTTGACTTACCTGCAGAACTCTTATCATCAGGCATGAGAATGACATCCTCCCTCTCCTCCCCGAGGCTGTTGGTGCCTGAAATAATAGCATGTAACAAAACACAAAATGTAAGAAATATATATTAAGTCCAATTATGTCATGCTGGCTTATCATATGCAAGCCTAATTGAATCCTGCTATTGCTATAAACTAGCTGCCACAAATAGTATGGAGAGTAGGATAAATGGGTTGCACCTTTGAACAGCAATATATAGTTGACTTCAACTGTGGCAGTCGAAAGTGATGCCTCTGTCATAGAGCAATTTTACTAACCAAGACGAAAGAAATTTTCCAATTCAAGTTCAGTTGTAATCCATTAACGGGTTCTCAGAATATCAAATTACAAGCTATTTTTCATAAACATGTAGGACCCCCAAAATCTAATCAGTTCATTGACTCGGCAAGATACGTACATGACCAAAGTTTGGTAGGAATCCATCAGTCAGTTCTTGAGATAACGCGATCACAAGCTAATTTTGTATACATGAGCCCTGTGACCTTTGACCTTGTGACCTTTGACCTCATGACCCCAAAATCTTATCAACTCATTGGCTCTGCAAGTTACATACGTGACCAAAGTTTGGTAGCAATCCATCAGTCGGTTCTTGAGATAATCACGAGAATGGGACAACCCGAAAATACAATGCCTCCAGCTACTTCGTAACGGAGCCATAAAAAAAAGCTCCTTGATCCCGAAAGGAAATATCTATTCTTTAACAGAAGCATTGTAAAATGTGTCGATTAATATTGACAATAAGGGTACAAACAACGAGCTCAACACCCAAAGGTCCTACACCCAATGAGGTTGACACTACATGCACCATACTATCCCCACTTCCTCTTTTTAAAGCGACTTGGTAACATTGTTGAAGGTTGATAAAAAAAATTGCTTAATTTTCGTACAAAATGTTACTTACTATATTCCTTTTACTGTACTAACCCTCTGTCATGCACAAAAACCTGAAAGAATTCTCAAACCACAACGATATCTCTGGTTTTCTTTGAAGGTGTTAATGTACGACACCCTCTATAAACAGTGATTAACAGTAAATTATCTCAACCATTTTCCCAACCGTTTTACCATTAAAAAAAGACATGAAACAGGCTAAAAAAAATTTGTCAACACTGAAATGTCTGGAATGGAATGTACAGCCATTTCATTACTTTGTGAAATTATATTCACCTAAAATGTAATTAAATTGTAATAGTATAGTTGGGGGAATTGAGGAACCGATCAGATCAGTTTTTCACAATTTGTACCATGATTAATGGTCCGTTTTCACTAAAATTTTTAGATTATGTTTAATTGTACATCTAGCACTGAAGTCACTATCTTAGCACCACTATCTCTCATCTAACCAAGTCCCTTTAAACCGTATGTAAAAAGATTGTTAGCAAATATTTCACAATTTGGTGGCATTTGTTTTATTCTAGGCTCTGCATGTGCATATTTGGCAATATTTGAGTTGTCTTGAGCTTCATCACATGCCCAGGGAAATCAATTCAGCGGTACTAATTGAATTTCAGTACTATAACCACGGTTATCAGTCTTGAGAAGTGAAGTATACAAGAATCTTAGATTTACATTTGAATGCATGTGATACATGTACAGGTTTAGTATGGAAAATTAATGTGAAAGAACCTTGCAAAAAATGCAGTAATTGTTGCACTTGGCCATATTAACTTTATATTGCAATATGAGATTAACATCATACTTAAAATATTACGGAGTTAATTACAAACATTAGGCCACAAATCCTGATGAGTGTAAACGTAGCAACATAGGCCATATGTTTGTTGACAAATTAGTGACCCACCTTCAGTGGGTCTTGATCTGCCTCCAGTATCCTGCTCAACAGAGCTTTCTGTGTGGGTTGAAATTGTACGATATAAATACAAGATTACAGTTATACACATGCACATGCTTTGAAATACATTATACACATTTGGGGCTCAATAAGTATTATCGAGGCATTAATTGTTTCAATTGTTTTGGGTACAGTCAATTATTCCAGCATCCTGACTCTTGAATGTCTGCATGTGCATACATGTATATGAACCATGAGAACAAAAATATCTGTGGGCCAAGTCATAATCATGAGCAACTCACATCAGCCACATCCCTACCCCAAACCCCAACTCCCCCNAAAAAAATCCTGGCCATGATAAGAACACAAGCGCAAACAAATTTCAAAATCATGTTTACAACCTACCTGCAGTTGCACTATGTGCATTCTCCTTGTGTGGGAAGATTGTTGGGAAGGCCTCACCATCTGACTCATCACTACACGTCTCATCAGCACACAGGACAACACTCTCAGGAAACTGCTTTTTGGGGGGGTGGGGAGGTGCAAACATCAGGTAACAGCAGTATCACTTTACCAATGATCCAATGATTAGGGAGCAGGTAGGTTAATTGCTAGAAGAATTGGATCTTATGCAACCATTACAAGATTTCATAAGGTCCAATCCTTTTTACCATGATTTAGAAATATTTCTAAAAAGTAGTCATGCAGGCTTGTTTAAATTTTGACCTCTTAAGATAGGCCACATCAATTTGATATCTATCCCGACCCTGTGGAATTTGACTCTTCTGACATAATTTAGACCTACAGAGCCTAGTACAGTCAAACTTGTCTATAGCGACCGCCCAAGGGAAACACAAAAAGTGGCCTTTGTGGACAGGTGGTCTTTGTAGACAGGTTCCTTTAGTACATGATTCAATGAGAAACTATTTTCAAGGGAAACAACAAATGTGGCCTTTGTAGACAGGTGGTCTTTGTGGACAGGTGGTCACTAAAGCAGGTTTGACTGTAGTACATAATATAACATCTATTGACATTTGCCGAAAGCATAACCTTACATTTGAGGTTGTAATAATGAATATGATAATAACTTAGAGCACAACACACTATCCAATTCTCTTCAATACACCCAGAGCATGCACTGAGATTTAAAGACACCCTGAGATACAACAGTTTGAATTTCTAGCTCTATAATGCAAAGTTGGCTTCATTTGACCTTTTGACTATATATGATGGGAACATACCTACGTATGATAGAGCTGCATGGCCTATTGGTTGATGTTAGATATCCCCTACTGTTTAGTATGATACATTGGTTGTTACTATAAACAAGTTATTTTGCATATGCACATATAGCTCCTTTGCTGGGGACAAACTTTGCCAACCCATCCCCCTCCCTCCCAAAAAAAATTCTCATAATTATCCCCAAAAGGTACGTAGCATATTATACACACGTATTGCTTTTGACCTTTTGTGCATTAGTTATAGCCAACTTGTATAAGGCACAGAGAAAAAATGAGAAACATTACCCTATCGCTCATCCCTGGCAGTAGTACATCAGGCTTCAGGTATATTATTCTGTCATGCTTGATGACCTTGGACACAATAAATCCTGTAAGCTCCTGTCCGGATGGCACCAGCAATGGCGATATTTCTGTAAATAAGGCCTGGCAAATTTCCACACTTGTAATAAAAAGAAGTTGAAACAAAAATTAAGTAATTTATACAGCTCAATATATATTTAATAATAAAATCTGCTGGAAATAACAAGCAATTATAAGTGCAGAGGTAGGACATTCAAGGATATGGTGAAATAATGCAATCAACTGAGCCTATATGCAGTATACTATGCAAATGAAACCGTAACATATCTGTAGCTTGGTGGTTTGGTGACTGCGCTGGTAATTGGTATGGTTCAGTCCCTATAGTGTGGGAGTAGTATAGTTCATATTCTTTCTATCAGAATATCCCCCCTCATCTTTTTTTAAACACGGCAATATAGGGTTACTGGTAGGCTAAATAAAACATGCTAATTCAACATCTGTACCCAAGCAATTATTTGATTGTTTGCATATATTTCTGATCTGACGGAGTGGTAATTTGTATAACCATTGCATCTGTATAGATGTTTCAATCAGATTCTGTCTTTGAATGATCAAGATAACATGAAACACTGATAGGCTGATCGAGTTACGTATGCAAAGGAAAATGCAACAGGGCTCTGTTTTTGTTTTATCTGATATGGTATACGTACAGAGCTGCCAACCTTGATGGCAAAAAAAGGAAATTCAAGCAACAAAAAAAACAAATCATTAAAACGAAACTTACAAACACATGCTACACACTTCCAATTCAGAAATGCCCATTCCTCATGTTGATGTGTCCATATTAGGACCTATAGTTTATTTACATGTACGGGTAGGTGTATTTTGTTGTTATTTTGGTATCTGCGTTTCATTCTGTTTGAAAATATTTTTCAGGTATGATATAACTTCAGTTTTCTATTGAATTTGTAACCAAATCAACATTTTAGGGCAGTTATTTGACGTGTGGTATGTAAACAAAAAAAAACAACATTAAATTATTTAAAAAAAAAACATATTTCATGATGAAAAAAACGTACTACCATAATTTGGAGTAAACTAAAAGAAAAAATTCCTGGAAAAACGTGATAGTAGGCAGCTCTGCACGTACCAGCTGCTCATTAATGGTAGACCTAAAAATATAGTTTGTAAAATGGATTAGGATATCTGAAACATTTATACCATAGATTTCAGATCATTATAGTTAATGAAACGATGTAACACTATACAAACATAATACTGATGCAATTGAAACCAGGAGACAAACGCATGCCTCACATATAACAAGGCTCACCCACGTAAAAATAATTATGACTTCATTTGGCCTTTGATCAAGATACACAAGTGATTTCTACCTCAGAAAAGCGTGGAGGCCCACGGCCATGCACCCACATGATGCAACTATTTAAAGGGATAATTGAGTTCTGTTTTCAGACCGCAAATTCATTCAAAGTGCATGGTTATTGCTCTTATTCTTTCTTATCTATGACATTTATATTGCCCTTTTAGAACCTAAAATTGCTATGAAGGTAATTTTAGAACCAAAAATTTGTGAAATTTAGCCAATACGATCATACCAATTCAGCTTCAATTTAAAAAAGAAATGGTGACCATTGATTATTTAATTTAAAAAATAACAATACATGAGGAGACTCATTGTGGAAAATATAGGCAAAACGAAAATGCCCCCCCAAAAATCAACAGAAATACGACGTAACAGGCGTTATTTTGTTTTTTTTTGAACGTTTTTTTTTCAAATTTTTCAAAATATCTAATATTTGAGGTGGTACACAAGTATTAGAAATTTTTATATTTCAGCCGTTTCTGAACCGGTTTTTGCCATTTAAATACCGGTACTATGTTCTTTCAATTTGACACTAAGTTTTTCATTATCTCACAAAAAAATATTTTGTGTAGCGCCCTCCGCAACAGAACTTAACTATCCCTTTAAGTTTGGCTGTAAGCAGGCCTAATTTGGTTAATGATTTACTGTCCCTGCACATGTAGGTAAAAATATTTGACCCCATTTGACGTTTTGCCTACTTAATTGATCTTTGACTCAAATGTAGCATGGAGATTTCTATATATATCCCTCCCTCAAGTTTGTTTACTAACAGGCAAATGGTGGCCAGCAACCCTAATAGTGTCTTGCAGGTAAACCTTTAAGGGAAATCCAACCTTGATAACACCTTGATAAGCATAAAGCAGAAAAATCAGAAGCATATTGAAAAATTGAAAAAGAAATCGGACACAAAATTAGAAAGTTACAAATTTTTGAAAAATTGAAATTACTATAGGTATGGACTCCTCAAATTGTCTGAATTGAGAATTTCTATGTGATGTAGTGGCGGACGACTTTCCTGATTGCTTAAAACCACAATAGGAATAAAATTTCTACTTATCATAAATGTATGACTCTGGTTGGTCTTTTCTGTTCAGCTCTGCAAGTTACATGACCAATGCAATGTTTGGTAGGAATCCATCAGTCGGTTCTTGAGATAACGCAATCACAAGACCTGGACGTGCGGACAACCCGAAAACATAATGCCTCCAGCTACTTCATAAGGGAGGCACAAAAAACAATTATTTGAATTACCTGACATTGCATGGCAATTTGTCAACAAACAAACCACGTAATGCTAGCATTACATCCGTGGCTGCCTGCTCCTTGTGAAGCTCTGCCATATTTTTCAGATGCCCTTTGCCTGCCAACCAGATCTTAGCAGCTTGCCTTGGCACTTTCTTGATGGTGGGGCCTGGTAAGAGTAGAACATCCCTGTAAAAAGGGCCACTCGGATTTGCTTTGCTGTAGACAGAGAAAAAGAGTAAGGAATATTAAAGAAGTGGTTATCTTGTCTGTGGTGCATGCAGTGTGACATGTGTAGGAAACACTTTACATACAAGATCAGCTAGGCCTAAGAATGTTACAGATTTATATAATACATACTCTATGGTACACAGTGAAAGTCAAAAAACAGTTTACACCTAGGATATTGCTAATTATTTTAAAAATCATCTATGAACATATTATGAAAGAGTGTTTTATCCAGAATCATTTAGTAACATTTTGTGAGGTATGTGCTCACGTGTGGAGGAACAGGAGGCATTTTTTACTGTTGAAATATAAAACATACAAGTACTGTTCTAAATTTAATGAAAACTTTCCTTATTTTGTGTCCTTTAAATCCTGTGTGAGAAACAAAAGGAAATTGAATATCATTAAGCCAAGAAAGAAACAAATTATCTATTCACTTTAACAAATGGCGTTTTGGTGTTTAGTTTTCTTTCCTTTCTTTGTTAATACCCCTCTCTCTTTTTGTTATTTGTTTATTTTTGCAACCTCTTGACTATTTAACTAGTGCAAAGAAAGTGTTACTTTCATGTATATTGCTGCCTTGTACATGTTTTTTTGTATATTTTCATATTTATTTTTGTATTTACAACATGTATTAATTTTGTTATTCATTTTATCAAATCTTGTAAATATATGATTCTAATGGTTTGCTTTAATAAAACACAGAAAAAAAGAAAAAAAAGTTTGATTTTCAAAGAAGAAACAAATGAATAATGGTTAATTAAAGAACATGATAGCTTGCATGCAGCTTACATCTGTGGTTTTAATTTGCGACGCTTGCTGTCATGTCTGCTCCTCATGAATGCTGCCCTCATTGCTGGGGCTGGAGCTGATGTTGAAGGTCTGAATGACATCATTGCTGGGGCTGGAGCAGACATCGAAGGTCTGAATGACATCGTTGCTGGGGCTGGAGCAGACGTCGAAGGTCTGAATGACATCGTTGCTGGGGCTGGAGCAGACGTCGCAGGTCTGAATGACATCGCTGCTGGGCCTGAAGCAGACGTCAAAGGTCTGAATGACATCGCTGCTGGGGCTGGAGCTGCACTGTCTGGTGGATTACTGGTACTGCATGACGTACTAGGCTCACTTGGCGCACGGCCCACAGTACTTGATGAGCCTGCATTCCTTTGTTGATTCCTTTGAAAAATTGAAAGGCATGAGAAAAAAACAAATACATAGTTGCTCAGATACTTAATGTTAAAAAAAAATGCCATACTAAAAATATACATAACATAGAAGTATTCATTATTTATACAAGAAAGGTGCTTTGGAAAGAGTCTGTGAACAATTCCAATGATTAAACAAGGGAATTTTCGTNTCAGAACTCTAAAGTGCATTGACCAGTAGCAATATACAGTAGGGCCCTAGGAGAAGATCAGATCTATCCTTTATCAGGCATGTGATTGCTAGTGTGAGGTAAAAAAAATTAATAAAAAGAGAGGTATTAAGCTGCGTCTTTTTTTTACCCTAACCTAGGCATCCTACCGCTGCATTTGCGTGGCTCAATAGGAACTCGCTGATCTCTAAAAAGCGAAGGGACAACAACAGAGAGAGCTAGAGATACGCACATACACAGACTCTGATGCGATAATTTATCATTCAATGATATTTCATAGAAAAAATACAAGTGCAAAGCTATGTTTACTTAAAATGACATCGCAAGAAAATTGATGCTTACCCTAAACGAACGAGTATGACTATCCAGGTCTTAACTCACTGCAATTGGGACATAGATCTACTGGTTAGTCCAGAATCTGGCCACAATTTCATTTTGATCTCCACCAGTTTTTTCAGCCACATAAAATTTAGAGCATCCCTGTTAGGGTTAGTGCTGGGGTAATAATAAATAATGATAAACAAATCTTCAGTATTATTTGTTATAACCCTATCACTAACCCTAACAATTAGCATGTGAGCGCATGTGCAGGTATAGTGCTTACATACTGTAAATTGTAGGTGGTTGTCTCAAAAGGATATCTTTCCATTTCATATATCGATATTCAAATATAAATATGCAGCACTAGGATGGTAGGTTAAGCTTTTAAATTTTATATATCACATCAGGGACTAAGTGTTTTCCAAAGGAATATGAGGGCAGCACGGCAGCACCTCCCCACCCTCCCTCCCCCCTTGACCATTTTAATTTTAGACCTGTAACTCCGGTCTCAGGCCACACATGGCTACATTGCTATGTATTAAAAGCTGTGCTTTTGATTCTCAACATTTCAAACGCCACTGTACAAGACTCAACTAAATTCACTCAAAATCAGTACTTGTCTTTAGAGACAATTAATGACACCTAAATGTCGGTGAAATAAAAACTGTGATAACACCATTACGAACGTGTAGCTGGTGCAGTTTTTCCTTCATTATCATTTTGCCTTTGGCATAGACTAGAAAGATGAGATTTAGATGCAAAATGGGCAGCAAGAGTTGAAATACATCTTGACAGATTTTCAAAATGGATTTTGATTTTGACCCATAATTTTTAAAAAAAGGACCATTAAACACATTATTTCAGTCAAGTTGGTAAGTCCGACAGATGAGGTAAAACCTTCTCCTACTTTTGAAAAATCAATGCATCGGATATATGCATGAGGTAAAAGACATTTTGGGGGATATCCAGGGCGTGAAATTTGGCCATAAATGGCCGATCGAGGAAGGAATTCGTATAAACGGTTTCGTATGAGACAGCCGACCCTACCCAAATAAGAGGCTTTAACCCTATCTTAACTGGGCTATTTAGTCAGACCAGGTTTTTACTAGGGGAGGGGGGGGGGTCAATTTGACCCCCCTTAAGATCTCGGCTGTTTCACGACCGATCGCCGAAAAAATTTGCATACATGTCAAGTGAAGTGTAAAGAATACTATGGTGATTTCAAATTTTTGAAAAAATCACTCATTTGCATATTTATGGTAATTTATACAAATAAGGTCATTCACATTTTTGCCCATAAATCATACATTATTCATATATATCCATTCTTTTTCACTACATATATTGGTTAGACCATTTTGAATAATAATAGAACACAAAATTTGGATGAGCCAGGTTATTCCTTATGTTATCTCTTGTTTTTATAATTTCCTATGTATTTTATTGTTTTTTCACTTATGTATTTAATATTTTGGTTGTTTTATTTCATTTATATCCACAATTCAACTATATTGACCCCAAAACAAACACCCAAACTTTAAACAAGATTAAATTACCAATGTTTTATCTCTTTTTAGGAAAAATGACTTTTCCATACGTTTTGTACACAAATCACAAAAATGAACGATTTTCAAGGTGACACGCGATGACAAAAGGTCACGTGACTTTGTAACCGTAAGTCCGATTTTCACAAAAAATCACGTTTTAAAAGATGCGTAAGATTCCAAAGAAAAAAGTAGTGAAAGGAAAATTTTATATCTGCTGCGGTTTTGGACAAGTCGCAAAATCTCGACAGGGTGGGTCAAATTGACCCCCCTCCCAGTTAAGGTAGGGTTAATTATGTTAAAAACTAAAGTGACTGAAAAATAGGTCTAGAGTGACTATAGACCAAAAGCTTCAGTCTCTCTATAGGGTCCATCGTTGGTTGTTCCACTGTGACTACGTCTGGATCCACAAGACCTCCAATTATATGGGGAATGTCAAGATGCAAGTTTATTAAAGAAATTACCTTTATCAGACTGTACATGTAATTTCTGTCTAGGGGGTCTAGATCTAGAGCAGAATTGTAGAGTGACTCAAATTCTCTGAATTCCTGACAACTCGCCACAAAGACAACCTGCCAAAACTCAACGCAACCATTTTATTCAATATATTTTTGAGAGATCAAGATCTATACTTAAACTATTACCTTTTTTCCAAGATCCTCATTTTAAACGACTGATGGAAAAGACTAGTCGACGCAACCTTTTCGAGAAAAGCCCTCCTGCTTTTATCGAAAGGGTGTGTTAAAACAATACTCCGCTCTCAACACAACCTTTCGAGAAAAGCCCCCCCCCCCCTCTTTTATCGAATGGATGCGTTGAGTTCACCACAACGCGCTGCACCGCATATGTTCGATGAAAGCCAGTTGTCTGGACCCCGAGTTGAGTGACCTGGTGACTCATGCTCAAGCATGGAGATCTAGATCTAGTATACACAGTCCCGTATCCCACTAGATCTAGCCTACATCTAGGCCTACTCTCTAGCTAGATGATCTAGAAATCTACTAAAACTAAATAAAACGTACCAAAATCAACTAACTTTTTAATCAATTGTTCAAATAAATGGTCATGATTTGAAATTTGTTAGATCTAGACTATGTTTCTTGCCTCTTTTGGAGTGTTTTTTCATAAAAAAATTAGATTTAGTCTAGAGGTCTAGGTCTAGATCTAGATATCTATGCCTTTCACGCACGCTCATCACGAGCCCGCAACCCGTCGCTGGTAGACCTTAGATCTAGATCTAGACTATGTACTTTTATGTATAGGCTAAATGGAATCATGATTTGGGCAGCGCGCAGCGGTTGGTTTGATGTGAAATTAGATCTAGAATTCTATGTCTTCATTTTTAATAGGGGTCTACTCAAAAAAAGATAAGATTAAGACAAATTGACACGAAAGGGGTAAAAGATATAACTACTTTGATCATTATTTCAACAATTGACGAAGATTAAGTTTAACTCTCAAATCCCTGATTTTATAATGCACTTTTAGTAAATCCTAGATTCTCCACGCTGCCGCTGGACGGTCAGGCTGGCTGGGGTTACATAATAATACTAGATCTAGCACGGCCACGGCCCAGTACCGTACGGCCTACGGGTAGGTAGGTCAAAGGATCTAGGGATACGAAACTAACCGAGTCTATTCGATAGAAAGGCTTCATCTATTGATGACGATTGGATTAACCTATTGTGGTGGGGTATTCTAAAATTGCTCCAATGATTCTTACCCAAAAGAAGTAAACAGTTGCTGCATCTCACTTTCTCTTAGACACTGCAAAATCTCTTGGGCACTTCGACGAATATTATCGGCCATGACGCGTCCTGCCAAGGTACCTTCTGCTGTGAAAGCATGCGCTAAAAACTCGCTAGTTTAGACTAGAAGGCGCGGCAACAACTTTTTGCTGACATCAACAAACTTTCTTTTTTTTAAAAAATCATTTTCGACGGTGTTTTTTTTTTTTTATTCTCGACTGCTTTTNTTTTCCAAAAGCATATTTTCGAAAATTATTCATCTAGATTATCTATGGTAGATCCAGTCTACCAGGGAAATTATGAAGCAAAAAATTAGTATAATTAATTTTGATAAAAATATAATAAAATGAGCATAGGTCTGTAGTCTGTACATAATCCTTATCTAGTCTTAAAAAATATGCCACTTGCAGTTAAAAATCTATCATCTACGCCTATGCATAGGGTCCATGGTCTATGCATGGCAAGCTGTGGTCACAGACGTGTGTGTATTTGTACGCAGCTTGTGTGTGTGTGTGTGTTTTGCCCGCAATAGCCCCGTTTATCACCACTGCAAGTCGGGACGGCCCGCGACCGCTAAGCTGTGCCATACGGCCGAGGCATGCCGGTGGTTTGCGTTGAATGATTCATATGGCCAAGCCGTTTTACTTGCAGTGTGCTAGCGCATGCCCGGCCCGCATATATCTATCGCAAATTGCGAAGCGAACGAACGCGAGGCCAGCCAGCTAGCCCATCTATAATCCAGAGCGCAATGCAGGCGCGCCGCCGCGCTATACCTACGGTGTACGCGGTGTTGAAGTATATATGTGTGTGTGTGTATAAATAAATGATGCCGAGCTGTGCTGCTTGATTGGGATTAATTAATAATAGTACACCCAAAATGATAGATTGTCAGCATCTTTTGGGAGACATTCTCGTCGCAAGTGATTACACCAACGTTCTGTAAGACTCCTAAGTACAATCGCCGTCAAATTCAGGGATAGAATCGTTTGAAAACAAGGTGGAATCCCTAATCAGTCGGCATGCCAAAGCGAGAAGAAACTGAGCCCGGCGGCTCGGCTGCCGTCTCTATTGAAGACATAAGGAGCTGGTGGAAGGTTCCGGCCATAGCACACTTCTGTTCGCTTTTCAGATCGACTTTTGCCCTACCAGACTATGAAATCGAGGTGAGAATAACCATTACATTTTGAGGTTTTATTTGAGACAAACAACTTTCTGTTAAGGCGTTAGGACAAATTGATCAATCGTTCATCAGTGTTCATGGATTTGGAATCACTGTCCCATTGTCATTGACATGTTTTTGTTGATATTAATTTCCAATCTGTCAATGTCATCATGATCATACTAGACTTTTTCTAGATCTAGATTCAGATACAGGGTGAGAACTGCAAAGACAATTGAATCTTTTACACAAGAGTGTAACTAAGATTAAGAATAAGATGTTTTCTTGCCTTTGAATCGATAAATGATTAGATGACCTGGCCCCGGCTGTATCCTTGTGCATGATTTCTGGGTTTAAGGTTTTGGGCACATCATGAGGAGGGAAAAGAGCATTGAGAGGCAAATTATTTAGGGTGCCGTGGAATGACATCAACAGTAGGGGCGCTGGCTGGTCCGGGTATGAGGATCGTCTTCTTAAACAAGGGCCATCTCCGTAAACGTGGACCGATGCGTCCTCGAAAAAGGAGGATCGTCCGTCTGCATTTTCGCAGACGTTTCATATATTTGATCGGCACATTGGCGATGCAAAAAACAGATTCTGCAATGATTTTCTTGATGCATTTTACATTGACTTTGTACAGAGACCTTCACATTAAGAGCAATAAATCTAGACGGACAACCCATAAAAATAGACGGTAAACTACGGTTATTTTCCCCTAGGGAATCCATTTTTTGCATCCCCAGCGGGCGGTTCAGTAAACCCGCAGAGCGCCAATGAAAAAAAAGTCCGCGGAAATGCAGACCATCCTCATTTTTGAGAACGCATTTTGTCAGCGTTTATGAGGATATCCTCGTTTATGAGAACGATCCTCATTCTCAGACCAGCGCCCCCACTGATCAAGGCAGGCATCAAGACAGATGAAATTAAGGTCTGGTCAGGTGGAAGTACATTGTTTGGGAAGAGCTACAAATATAGCTAGAGATAGATCTAGAGGAAGATGGTGAGCTTTAGTAAAGGCTACAGTAGTGCCTATTGGCACCATCTGACAAAGAGAGAGAGGGAGAGAGAAAGAGAAAACGACAATCTTAAAGTTAGATAACTAGATGTTTATATGTTTAGTGTTTTTTAACAACTGTAGGCCTACTGCTTCCATGGACTGAGAAATTTTAATTGTTTAAACACATTTGTGGTTTACACTCAGTAAATAAAGATTGATCGATCTGTATTGAAAAATAATTCAGTAAAAATCGAGTCGCTGCCCGGCAAGCAGTAGATGCAGGTTCAAATCCTGCTGGTTCCAAGATTTTGTCGGATTTGTTTTTCAATTGCACTTTACAGATCGATCAATTGATCTTTATTTACTGGGTGTATTAGCCACAGATATAATAAAATAATGTTTTGAGTTGTTTATGAACTTGTTTATTTTCTTTATTTTGTATTGTAGGATCTAGAGGAAGCCCTTTTTCTTGATGCTGGTCAAGAACCGGTCCCATTTCTTCCAGACCTGTTGGTGGCGCTGTTGAAAGGATGCTTCGCCCGTAAAGACATTACGTGAGTACTAGGACGACAGTGCATGAATTTTGTACAAAAAGCTTAACAACATTGATTAAATGATTCTTGTCTCCCAGACTCTTTCTTTTCGAAAAACTTATAATACAACATAACAAGCAGTGTACATGTATTTATGTATTTACAATGAATGCAAGGTGCGGTTTTGAACCCCTCCTCCTTCCCCCCCCCCCCCCCAAAAAAAAA
>BEXV01000291.1:229303-242615 GCA_003118195.1 Hemicentrotus pulcherrimus | reverse complement strand
AAAAAAAGCATCTGCAATATAAACAAAGGAACAGAAGTAAGATATCACACCAAACAATGACAGAAGGATAAGTTATATGCCAAATAAAAGGAGAATGTTTTGACAATTACTGTTTAATACTTAACTGCTTTTGAGCACACCTTGGGAGGGAGAATTCCACAGCAAAGGCTCTGCGTGAGTAAAGGTTCCTATCCACATTGATATAATGGGCTTAGGACGAACAAGGAATCTGGAGTGCTAATAATATGGCAATAATAAACAGGTATGCATTTATCTTTCTAAATGTTTGCTCTTAATTTTCATTTGCAGACCAGGGAACCATCATCAGTGTCTCCAAAAGTTCATGAAACGACAGTGGGAGTTGGTGGAGGGGCGAGTGAATCCGCTGAATCTGGAGGACGCTACCTTCAAGGGATTGCCAACTCTGATCAAAGTAGAGATTCTTCATTCTCTGTGCGATTTCAGGCTAGATGCTGCAGATGTTACACTGTTGAAGGTAAATAGAAGTAATGATGACGATGGTGATGATGAAGTTGATGACGATTATGTTGATGGTGGCGATCGTGATGATGCTGAGGAGGAGGAGGAGGAGGAGGAGGAGGAGGATATTACAATGTTGTTGGTGATGAGGAGGAGGAGAATTAATGATGATGGGGATAGGGAGGATGAAATAATGATGATAAGAAGGAGGGGAATTGGGATGATGGTGATGGGATGAGGGAGGAACCAAGGATTATGATGGTGATGATGATGATGATGAGGATGAGAAGGAGGAGGATGGCTGGTGGTGATAGAGATGTTGCTGATGAGGGTGATGATAATTATGGTGATTAAGATAATGATGATGATGAGGAGGAGAATTTTCCAGAGATGCTCATACATGTACATGTACCTCTAGGGTTAATCGAAGATTATTCATAGTCTTAACTTTCTTCCTCTTTTAAAGGGATCTGGTAACTTTGTCTCAGATTCTAAAACAAAATTCTGGATTTAGCTCATGATGCAATGATAATTATAAACCTTTAGGTCAGTCAGGAACCCCACAAATTTTACAAGCCGATCGCCTGTCTGATTATCAAGATATTTATGATTGGAATTACAAATTTTCAAAACCGTCCGCCTGACGGTTTTCATTACACTACAGTCTATTGGGGAAAATGAGTATGGTAAAACCGGTCACTCAAAGATTTTTACTTTTTTGAGGCACTTCTTGATCATTTTGAAGCGCAATTTTTTTAGGGCTTCAATATTACACTATATCAGGGACACTGATAACACGTAGGGCCGTGTATCTCAGATTTAACATTGTTAAACGATCCCTTTAATACCTTTCGCATTGCCACCCTTTAGGAGTACCACGGAGAGCAGCTGCGAGTAGAACCACTTGGAGTGGACTCCAAAGGGGCCAAATACTGGTATTTCTACAGCACCAGACTGTACAAGGAAGACCCCACCCAAAGCGTGGAGGAAAAAGAAGCCAAACGAAAGAAGATGTAAGTCTTAAAGGGATTGGGTATCTTTGCCTCAGATTTTGAAACAAAAATCCTGGATTTAGCTCATGCTTGCAATCATAATTATAAACCTTTAGGTCAGTCAGGAATCCCATGACTTTTACAAGCCGATCGCCTGTCTGATTATCAAGAGATTTATGATTGGAATTGCAAATTTCAAAAACTGTTTTCCCAACGGTTTTTATAACACTACAGTCTATTTGGATAAATGAGTATGGTAAAACAGGTCAGTTAAAGATTTTTTTACTTTTTTGAGGTACTTCATGATAATTTTGAAGAGCCATTTCTAGGGCTTCAATATTTCACCATACGACAGACACTGATGACATGTAGGGAAATGCAAATCAGATTTGTAAAACTTGAAACTTTAATAGTTAAAGATATTTATATAATACTTGATGGCTTTGAGTGTGATACATGAATATATCGCTTGAGCTATGACATTATTGAACGAGTCGAAGATGAGTCTAATAATGTCGTAGCAAGAGCAATATATTCTTGTATCCCACGAAAAACAAAGCCATATGATATTATTGTTATTATCTACATGTACAGTTTATCAGGCTGACTAGCAAAATAACAACATTTGACTTATTGGTAAATATGGCTTTTTTTGTGTGTGTGGTATTGATTTAGATATCAATATCGATAGTTGAATTTCCCGGATGACTGAGCAATACAAAAACAATATTGGTTAGTCATCCGGGTACTGTGCTACAGATACTGAATACCGGTACACTGATTTATTATACCAATTGGAAGCCTTATAGAGATAATAATCGCTATTGCAGGTAGCAAAAAAGAAATTGAAATAAATTTAATAAACCTTTCAGCTATTCCCACTCTTAAAAACCACACCTCAAAGTGACAAATATTTTGATGTTATGCCAAAGATTTCTAATGAAATTCAAAAACGGTTGGTAACCATGGCATCTCATTATTAGATGCAGCCAATATTCATTGTGTATTATGCTCTTTTTATATATATATTTTGGTTTGTTTTTTAGGGAAAAGGAGAAAATAAAGAAGAAGAAAGAGAAAGAAGTGGCTCGAAAAAAAAGACTCCAGGAAACCGTGAAGGCCAGGAAGGCCTTGGAGAAACGACTTGCCAAGAAGAAACCGTCTAAAGCAAAGAAACTTATGAAGCCACTCAAAAGTGATAAGTAAGTATATGACTGCTGTGTTTCCCCCTATTTTATCCTCTTTTTCCATCTCTTCTCTTCCTTCTCTCCTCTTATTATTTATCTAGTTTGTAATTGTCCCTTTTCTCTCTTTTTTCCATTTTCGCTTATATGTTTATTGTCTTAATTTGGAAAATATATATATATGTATTATACATATTAAAGACAACAAGTCTTTAAAGCCTAGCTAAAGAGCCACTTACAGGGAGCTGGTTGTTGGTTTTCATTTGCAGTAGCCATAATTCGCCGCCGCCAGTTGACATACCATTGATTGGTGTACAAATCTCACACACAACAAACCCGTAGCCCCATCAAGAAATACTTTTTGAAGCGCAATTTTTTTAGGCCTTCAATATTACACCATATCAAAGACGCTAATAACATGTAGGGCCATGCATCTCAGATTTAACATTGTTAAATGATGCCTTTAATGCTTGTAATTTAAAAAAAGATAAGTTGATGACGGATGACTCTTCTTTCATGCTGAGAATCTCCCTTTGTTTTTCTTTTAATAGTGAAACATGCAGTGATGACAACATACCTCTGAGACAACTGTGCAAGAAGAAGGCTGAGGAGTGCAAAAAGGAAGACACACCCTCGGGAAGGGGCAAAGGAAAGCGGAAGATGGAGGCGGAGGAGGAGAAGATCGAAGAGCCAGAAGAGCTCAACAAGAATGGAAAACGAAAGAAGAAGATGCCGGTCAAGAAGACCGCCAAGAAAGTGAAGAAAGAGGAGGTAAAGAAAGAGGAACAAGGAAGTGATGCGGATTCAGAGAGCGAGGAAGACGACAATTTGAAGAGCAAGAAGAAGAAGAAGGAGAAGAAAACAAGAAAGATGATTATCAAGAAAGAGGAGTTAGAGACGGAGACCGAGTGCGACGAGGAGGAGGATAAGAAAAGAAGGAAGCCTTCAAGTCCGCGAGGGAAAGGAAGAAAGAAAGAAGAAGTCAGCATGGATACTAGCCAGGAGGAGAGTGATGTGGGGAAGAAGGGCAAAAGTGGGAAGGGGAAGAAGAGGAAAGGTCTTAAAAAGATGAAGGAGGAAACGGCAACCAGTGCAGAGAGTGAAATGGACATGGCTGAAGCGAAAAGTAAGAAGGGAAAAGGGGCTGGGAAGAAGAAAAGGAAAAAGAAAGGCGAAGAGAGTCAGGAGGAGACTGATGCTGAGCCCAAGAAGGGGAAGAAAATCAAGAAAAGGAAGGGTTTAAAGAAAGGGAAAGACACTGCTACGGAGAGTGAAGCCTGCGACGGTGATGAAGGGAAAGAGGAGCTGAAAGGGAAAGGAAAAAAGAAGAGCAAGTTGCAGAAGCTGAAGAAAGAATCGTCTGTAGACCTTCAGAGTGGGAGTGATTTGGACAGTAAGACCAGGAAGAAATTGAAAGCGAAGAAAAAGAAAGTCAAAACGGATGCCTCGTCCCAGGATGAGAGCCAGGAAGATCGGTCGCAAAGCAAGCCAAAAATTAAGCAGGAGATGAAGGACTTGACGGAGAATGAAGAACCAGGAGATGGAAAGATCAAAAAGAAGAGAAGGAAAAAGAAAGAGATTAAGAGCAAGGAGATCATCACTGCAACGGAAAGTGATACAGAAGCTGAGCCAGAGACGTCCAAACCTGGGCAAGGCAACAAGAAAGGCCAGAGGACGACAAGTCCAGGTCGGGTGACAAGGAGAGGGACGCCTACAAAGGCTGAGAAAGAACAAGCGCAAAAGGACAAGAACAAAGATAAGGGTACTATGCTGAAAGGGAAGAAGGCTGTTAAGGGAAAGGCAAAGAATGTCCTGGATGCTAGCTCACAGAGTGAGGACGATAACGGATTGAAATCTAAGAAAGGGAGCAAGGCAGGGCAGAAAACTGCCAAGCAAACGCTGAAGAAATCTTCCAAGAAATCAGGGAATGATGGATCTCAAGATAGTCAAGAAGAAGGGTGCGAGACGGAAGAAAGCACCGTCTCCCCTTCCAAAAAGCTTGCTAAGGGTGGGCAAGCATCAAAAGCCACAAAGGGAAACAAGGCATCAAGGAAGTCTGGCCAAGACGACGAAAGCGGTTGCCGCGAAGAGTCAACGTCCCTTGACAGTCTGGCAAAGAAGGGCAGAACAGCTCCATCGGGAAAGAAGCAGACCCCTGCCAAGAAGTCCTCAAAGGCACCCGCTGAGCAGAGTGACCTGGATGAGAGGGAGGCCTTGAAGGAGCTTCAGTCCCTTCTGTTGATGGAGAGCATGCTGAAGGTGGCCTCTGACGACAGCTCCAGTGATACCTCCAGCGAGGAGGAGCCAGAGACGGCTCGATGGCACCTGATCTGCCACACCGAAGAGGACTGGGAGAGGTTGACTGAATCCTTCAAGCGAGTGAGGAACAAGGCTGAGAGGGCGCTGTATCTCGTCCTCAAGGAAGACTTCTTATCCGAGATTCACAACATCTTTGCTGCAAAGGTAAAAACCCGTTTTTTTACTCATTGTACATATGAAGAGCTTAATTCCAAAAAGAGCTAAATCCACTTTTTATGAAAATTGTATTATTGATATCAGAACATTGTTCACTCAAGTACCCGTCTTTCAACAAAATTATTTACCTATATTTGGGGAGCAATTATGAAAGTGCACCTGTTCATATCACTTTTCCCTAGACGCCATTAGAAAATCTGGCAAACAATTCCTTTTTTCTCCGGGGTCACAAAAATCGATTTAGCTCCTTTTGGAATTAAACTTTTCATATATAACTTATACATATACACGTATGTACAGTCGAACCTCTGTGGAGAGGCCATGCCAGGGGGATACAACATTTGGTCCTTATATACAGGTTTCCTTTAACACATTTCAATGAGGAACAACATTTCAAGGGAAACAAAATATTTGGTCCTTATACACATATTTAGTTGCCTAATCAAAGGCGCTGATGAAACTACCAAAAATTGTCTGTTCATGATTGTAACTCGGAAAGACAAAACAGCAGTGACTAATTGTAAGCAATCTGAAATAGGTACCGGTATGTCTTTTAATAGTTGAGGTCCGAAAGTGGATAACTGGTGACAAGAGCGAAGGATTTGGGGAAGACCATTCCACAATGATGCATATATTTGATATTATTTTTATTTGATGAATATATTTTCAATCGTGTCAGGAACGAGCACTGAGACGGAATCTGCAGGAGATGATTCCAAGGAGAAGTTCAGGGAGAATAGCTGACATCAAGGTCAGACAGGAAGAAGAAGTAAGTTAACACAAGTTTAACTCTATTTTAACTGGGCTATTTCAGACTAGGGTTTTAAGATCTCGACCGTTTCGGCGCGAAGATTTGCATGCATGTCAAGTGAAGTCTATAGAATACTATGGTTATTTCAATTTTTTTGAAAAATTCACTCATTTGCATATTTATGGTAATTTATGCAAATAAGGTCATAAAATTCACATATTTACCCATAAATCATATATTATTCAGATTGAAGCATTCTTTATCCCTTCATACAGTGTATATTCGTTAGACCATTTGCAATAATAATACAACAACAAAAATTGAAAGAGCCAGGTTATTTTTCTTGTTATCTAATGATTGATAATTTCTTATATATTTCATTGTTTAAATTTATGTATTGTATTGTGTTTGTCGTTTAATTTTAATTCTAACCATAATTCAACTATTTTGACCCCCAAAATAAACACTATAAACAAGATCAAATAACCAATGTTTCATCTCTTTTTTTGGAAAAATGAGATTTCCATATGTTTTGTACACAAATCACTAAAATGAGCGATTTTCAGGCTGAAAATGGTTTCTCATTGAAACATGTACTTAAGGGACCTGTCTTTAAAGACCACTTTACTTGTCCGCCTTGAGTGGCCCTTATATATAGGTTAGACTGTATTACAATTGTGAATCATTCATTCTCCATCACAGGAGAATATGAAGTCTCTGGCAGAGTTCGAGGAAGCACAGAAGAAGGAAGCAGAAGAGGCCGTCAGAAAGATATCTCTGCGCAGAAGAAACAGGAGACAAGGAGAATATACCGAGGAGGTTGAAGAGGAGGAGGACGAGGAGGACGAGGAAGAAGAAGAGGAAGGAGAAGAAGAGGAAGATGAGGAGACAGAGAAAGAGGAAGAGGAAGATGAGGAGACAGAGAAAGAGGAAGAGGGAGACGAGGAACAAACAGAAAAGAAGGAGGAGCAACAAAGAGGTGAGTATATTTTTTATCTATGAGCTTAAATTCTCAGTCATATCAAAAGAGGTCATAGAGGAGAAAAAGGAGGGGAAAAAATAGGGGAAGATGAAAAAGAGGCAGGAGGAGGAGGAGGACGAGGAGGAGGGAGAGAGAGAGAGAGAGAGAGAGAGAGAGATAGAGAGACAGAGATGGAGAAGAAAAAGAAAAAGGATATCGTGAAGAGGTGATTTTTTTCTTCAATATTCAAAATCTAAAAATGGGAATGTGATCGGTAAAATTCANCCCCCCCCCCCCCCCCCCCCTCTATACGATAGTTTGCTTGACATTTTTGCCCATTTCTTTTAGCTGAACAAGGTTTACGTGCCAGACTGCGTGCCAAGAATGCTTCTCCCGAACCAAGCTCCGACGACCCGACCTCGACGAGCTCCGTGCCCTATGACCTTGGCTTCGGCAGGACAACAAGAAGCAGCAGAAGTCAAGTGCAGGCAGAACAAGAGAAAGAAAAGCTCAAGAAAAGTTTTGCTAAAGGTGGGGGAAACTAAGCTAATGTTTACTTTGAATGCTCAGCTTTATGAATTTTTTTTTGTGCCAGAAATTCTCACTATCGTCCATAAAATTATCATATTTTGATGCCAGCAAGCTGTCATTGAAGACCAATATATTAAAGGGATTGGGTAACTTTGTCCCAGATTCTGAAACAAAATCCAGGAATTTAGCTCATGCTCCAATGGTAATTATAAACCTTTAGGTCATGGCTTTTACAAGCCGATCGCCTCTCTGATTATCAAGATATTTATGATTGGAAATCGAAATTCCAAAATATGTATTCCTAACAGTTTTTATAACACTAAAGTCTATTGGGGAAAATGAGTATGGTAAAACTGGTCACTCAGAGATTTTTACTTTTGTGAGACACTTCATGATCATTTTGAAGCACAACCTCTTTAGGGCTTCAATATTCTTTCTGAGGGCCCTGCAATCATATTATTACCCCAATTGTCATTAGAAGACCAATATCCCTGTCATAAGCCTAGTCACATGGAACCCAGGCTCAGAAGTCAATGCAAAAGGAATAACCCACTTCAAGGTGACTGCTTTACCCTCCATCAGAATGATGCAGCCCTTTTAGGTTATCACATCATATAAGCTTACTAGCTTGGTTTTTACTTGCACTGGACTTAGCATATTTTACTGTAAATTAACAAGTGCATTGTCCACACACCATTCCAGCGATTCATGCCACTCCTTGTAGTTACTCGCCTCACCTACCATCCCAGTATAGCTTCCTGAGTGAGCTGCCAAAGAGATTACCCAACCAAGTACCAAGTACCCCTAATCCAAAATAACAACTAGAAACGTACCTATTCCATACAGCTTTACAACAGTTCATAATAATAATAATAATAATAATAGCCTAATAGTCCACTCCAAATTTTATTAAACCGAAATGGAAATTCTTTTTGCCCAGTTGATCGTGAGCCCGGCAGCCACTGAGCAGCGCCAGATCGACGTTGCTCTATCCCTTATTGTTGAACGCCAAACAAGGTAGCAACAACTCCCATCTTTTAACGTCTTTTTGGTATGACGCGGCCGGGGTTTGAACCCACGACCTCCCGGTTGTGAAGCTGACGCTCTACTGACTGAGCCAACACTCCGGTTCATTCTTTCTCTCTCCCTTCTTAACCTTTCTAGTGCTGGACACGACCAAAACCCACTACGAGGCGTGGCCGTTCATTGACCCTGTGCAGGAGTCGTACGCACCCAACTACTACAGCATCATCAAGGTGCCCATGGACATAGCCACGATGGATCTCAAGGTCGATGAGAGGATGTATCACTCAATCAATGATGTAAGATACAATCAAACTTGTATAGAATCACCACCTGTCTTTAAAGCCGGTCTACACTTGTTTATCCTGGAGGGATTAGACCTCCCTGTAAAGTCCCTAACAGGTGGTTATGTCATTAAAATCAGCTCTCATTTGATATAAGAAAACGGGGACCATGGGGAAGAAACGTGTACCGCTTAGGCATTGTTTGCTATACAGAGGGTGCAAGTAGCTATAAGTAGTTCAGTGGGGCTTTAAATCAGGACTGCACTACTTGTAGCTACATGTACTTGCGCCCTCTATACAACCAACAATGTCTAAGCGGTACACGTTTCTTCCCCATGGTCCCCGTTTTCTTATGTCAAATGAGAGCTGATTTTAATGAGATAACCACCTACCAGTGACCATGCAGGGAGGTCTAATTCCTCCAGGCAAAACTGGTGCAGATGGGCTATAAAGACTATTTGGTTTCCTTGAAACGGTTTCTTATCGAAACATGTGCGAAAGGAACCCTAGATTCCTCTCTTTTTCTGAAACATTCCATGTGAAAAATTTGCAAATTATCCTGTATTCCTAATTTTGCATTGAGAGATTTCTAATTTTTTGCTGTATTCTTTTTTGTAAGTGAGAAATTGTTTGTTGTTGTAAATGTTGAAACGAATAGGTTTAGTTCTGGTTATGGTCAAATTAATTTGTTAGCTTTCTAATTCTTTAAACATCAGTTCTGAAGAATTTTACCATATACAGCGTGTCTACACACAAAACAATTTATCCCAAAACTCTATAACGAAACGTCGTATAAAGAATCATCGTATAAAAACAGGGTGTCCACACACAAGAAACGTTTTATAAAGAATCATTGTATAAACTCCAGCGTGTACACACACAAAAGCCAGGGTAATTATGCTGCATTATTGTAGAGCGCTTAGAGACTTCTGACAAAGTAAGTGTTAGGCACTATATAAGCACTGTAATTATTAATTATTATCCCGAAACTCTACAGCGAAACGTCGTATAGGTGTGCAGTTTGCTACTGCAGTCATGAAATGGAAGCGGAAATGAGAGGTCAGGTCTCCTTTCTCGCTAGGTCACGTTAAGCCCTGCCCAGTTATACCGTTCTAGTTCGACTAGTTATACTAGTTACGTCCACACATAACACATGGCGTGATTCTTTATACGTAGTATAACAAAACGTAGGTTTGGGCATCGTTTCGTTATACAACGTTTTTTTATACAACGTATCGTTCGTAAGCGTCCACACACAGAACGGTATAACTAAACACGCCTTATCACAGAAAGTGTTGTGTGTGGACACGGGGATAGATGTCCCCTGAAAAGGATCATCATCCCTAATTTATTTAAGCGTAAGCAATAAATATTTGCACGATGAACAATGCATGTTATTTTTTCTTTGTTTTCTAGAGCATCTTCATAGTCGTAAAGCCTTTGATCACAGTCTACAATATGAAAATTACATAATAATGATAATCATCATGTAATTAAGTACACTGGATTGTGTTTAATTGCACTAATAATGGATTTCCTGATCCCATTTCAAATAAATGAGAGTAATTGCATATTTGTGTTTGCAATTATTAGAGAACTCCATTAACGTGGTACAGGAATACTTTGTTTTACAATACACTGGAAAAATATTATTACAGATACTTAAAGAAAAGTGTAATGAATCGATGAACATTTACTCTCCGTGTAAATAAACCCGTAGTTTCATAAATTAGAGCAGTCTGTTGTGGGAAATCTATGGGAACTGTAATTTCGTTGAACACCACAGTCATTCCAGGTTGATTTAAATATGAAACTATCAGTCAGACGACGGCAATAACACAGTTCAATTACTTTTTTTTCATACCAACTGTCAGAATAGGATTTATTTGTATCCTCGTATTAGAAAATATGTCGAGAAGCAGCGGAAATGTTGGCAATAGACATTTTTGTATAGACCGGGGTAATAATACCTGTAAAGCACTTACAGACGGTATTAAGCGCTATATAAATCCACATTGTTATTATTAAATTGATCAATTATTCCAGGTGCAAATATTTTTGCTTCACTCTCTCTCTCTCTCTGCAGTTTGTGAATGACATGGACCTGATTTTTCAGAACTGTGTTCAATACAATGGCAGGAAAAGTGGTGAGTATTCTGTCAGATCAGGGGCTTNTTTAAAGGTCAAAATCGGGGGTGCGGCCTATACAAGGGTGCGGCGTTATCACCAGCAAATACGGTACCTGTCTTTAAATCGGGACTGCACTACTTGTAGCTTCTTATATTGTAGCCAACAATTGGGACTTACCTGTATAGATTGATAGGACGAGAATGGCGTGAACGTCCACTGATCATGGGTGTCTTTGGCAAGCTGCCTTAACATTCATTCCTATTTCTTGATATCAAGAAGAGATTTTCTGTTGTAAAGCAATGGTAATTCTTGATATCAAGAATTTAATTCTTGATATCAAGAAATAATTATATGTTGTAAAGCAATGGTTTTGTTGAAACGGCTTGCCATAGATAGGCATGATCAGTGGACGTTCATGCCGTTCTCGTCCACTCAAACTAAAAGTCCCCCATGGTCCCCTTTTTTTAATGTTTGATGAGATAACCACCTGCCAGTGACCATGCAGGGAGGTCTAATCCCTCCTGGCCAAACTAGTGCAGATAGGCTTTAAAGGCTACATTTGTTGGTATTCCTTGTAACGGTTTCTAATCAAACATGTGCCAAAGGAACCTATACAAGTACCTGCCCACCATTCCTATTTATTTTTAAACCCTAGATTCCTCCCTTTTTTTCTGAAACATTCAATGTGAAAACATATGCAAACTGTCCTGTATTCCTAATTTTGCATTGAGAAATTTCTAATTTATTGCTGTATTCTTTTTTGTAAGTGAAAAATTGTTAATGTTGAAACGAGTAGGTTTAGTTCTGGTTGTGGTCAAAATAATTTGTTGGCTTTCTAATTCTTTGAACCTCAGCTCTAAAGAATTTCACCAAATACAGCGTGTCCACACACAAAACGATTTATCCCGAAACTCTATAAAGAAACGTTGTATAAAGAATCGTCGTATAAATTCCAGGGTGTCTACATACAAGAAACGTATCAAGAATCATTGTATAAATACCAGCGTGTCCACACACAAAACAATTTATCCCGAAACTCTACAGTGAAACGTCGTATAGGTGCCCAGTTTGCTACTGCGGGTATGAAATGGAAGTGGAAATTAGAGGTCAGGTCTCCTTTCGTGTGAGGTCACTTTAAGCCCCGCCCAGTTATACCGTTCTAGTTCAACTAGCTATACTAGTTACGTCCACGTAGTATAACAAAACATCGATTTGGGCATCGTTTCGTTATACGACGTTTCGTTATACGAAGTATCGTTAGTAAGCGTCCACACACAGAATTTCATCATATAATTTTCCCGAAAAGGTATAACTAATCACACCTACATGTAATCACAGAAAGGGTTGTGTGTGGACATGGGGATGGATGTCCCCTGAAAAATATGATTGCTTTCAAGTATCCTTGTATTAAAAATATGACAAGAAGCAGCGGAAATGTTGGTAATAGATACCTGTAAAGCACTTACAGATGGTATTAAGCGCTATATAAATCCACATTGTCATTATTGAATTGATCAATTATTCCAGGTGCAAATATTTTTGCTTTACTCTCTCTCTTTCTGCAGTTTGTGAATGACATGGACCTGATTTTTCAGAACTGTGTTCAATACAATGGCAGGAAAAGTGGTGAGTATTCTGTCAGATCAGGGGCTTTTTTAGATCAAAATTAGACTTAATTTTTTTTTTGACCACTATTGTTCCAAGTAGAATTACATCCAAATTATGCTATTTTCTCTGTTTAGGTATAATAATTCATAGCATTCATATATAGTGCTACATTTAATATGCGAAAGAAGTAAAACAATTAGATATAATACTAACTTCATACACTTAATAATTGAATAAATTTGCATTAGTTCTGACTATCAACAGAGAATATTTTAATTGATAATCCCTCAATTATCTTTCATGTTTTTGTCAAAGAATACCCATTGATTTTGGGGGAAGAAAACTATTTCTGTTGATAGTTCCTTAATTTGGTTTCATCTTGCATCTTCTGTATCCTAATTATCATTATGTGGGACTTCAAAGGTACAATACTATGATGAAATGAATTCAAAAGTAAGAGCTATCTGAAGCGGTGTGAAAGAAAGAAAACAAAAAGGAATATGAAAAAAATTGGACTCACAGGCCTTTCCACCTGACTTAAAGGTACTATGTCCCATTTGCAGGCCAAACAAAATGAAAAAGTTAAAATCCTACTGCATTTGAAAGATAATACTATCTTACTATACTAATTTAGAACTTCCCTAAAAAATGAAATTGTCTTCAAGTGGAAAAATAACGACTATTAGTTGTCAAATCGACTTTAGGGCTATAGAGCCCAAAAGTAATAGTCTTGATTTTCAGACTATTGTACCGAATGGTCATACATTTTATGCTGCGCAAAGATTCAATCAGTTTAATCTTGGCCATCACAAGAAGTGGGTTATTGATGTAGACAAATGTTCATGTACCCTTTACAACTCTTTTCATGTATGTTATTACCAAAGAAGAAAAAA
>BEXV01000291.1:216729-228022 GCA_003118195.1 Hemicentrotus pulcherrimus | reverse complement strand
CAAAAGGGACATAGTACCTTTAAAGGATGTTTTCCAAGACCACACGCACTGACATGTACATCTCTACCCTATCAAATTGATAACCTCTTTCTTTGATGTTGTGTTTTTGTCCCAGAATACACACTGATGGCACGCAAGGTAGAGGCTTGTTTCCGGCGCGCCCTGAAGAAGCAGTTCCCAAACTTCCGCAAGAAGAACGCCAACTGCCACCATCCTGTGCCCAAACCAGTCTTCACTGACTCCCAGGACGAGGGAGAGACAGATTCGCAGAGTTCCTTGGAAAACAGAACAGCCAACAGATTCTCCAAGAAGGAGATGGGTCCGAAGGAGGAGGATGAAGACCAGCTGGAGGAGGAGGAGGAGGAAGAGGAGGATGAGGAGGAGGAGAAGGAGGAAGAGGAGGAGGAGGAGGAGAAGGTGGAGGAGCAGGAGGGGAAAGAGCAGGAGAAGAAGGAGGATGGAGGTTGTGAGGAAAGAGTAGCAATTTCCTCAGACCCAAGTCCTTGCCCCAGCCCGGCATCGTACCATTCCGAGGACTACGTGGAGCTCAAGAGTACAAAATCATCACATCTCGGAGCACCTAAGAAATGGAAGGAAGATGATGATGATGGGGATGATGAAGAGGAAGACGATGACGATGACATTGCTGAAATTGATAAACCATCCGGTAAAAGCATCGTTGAAAAACAAAGTAGTGATGAGACGAAAAAGGCAACATCAACTCCTCCTAAGGGGGAATTAATTCTTAGTGAGGATGAGGACTCCATTAAGAAATGTGATAAGACAAACGCTCTTAAAGAAGGTTCTATTAGTGGTGCAATAAGTGGTTCTGGTATGCCTGAGAAAACCTCTTGGACAGATCAGAGACCAGGTCCATCTTATATGCCAATGTCGTCCACCCGCTACATTGATAATATTGACAAACCAAGGGCGCATGTTCCTCCTATGGTTGCAACGCCACTTCGACAGAGTAGTTCCGCCAATGTGAGCCATCAACCAAAACCGCTGCAGGTCAGCAACAGCGAGGAAGATAAGAATAGGTTACAGAGTCCTGCGTCCAACGATAAAAGGAAGGCGCAATTCTCGCCCACGTCAAAGACATCTAGAGAACCTGCAGTGCAGGAGATATCGGGACAGTCGATTGCTGATAGGGGTGTGGGCAAAACTGTGTATTCAGGGGATCAGTTGCTTCAAAAAGGAGTTGTTCATCATGGGGTTGTACAGGGACCAGAGCCCCTGGCTGTGCAACCTATAATAGAACGGAACACTGCTGTTCAGCCCAATCGTAGTTCCTACCAGGAAATGATTGATCTTAATGCAAGGAGACCTCCACCCCTGCAGCAGTCTCCTTGGTACAACACACACTCCGAACAAAGCAATAAATCATCTGGTGCAACACAAGCTGTTCCACCCTTAATACAGGATGGAGCAGGCACTCAGGGAACCATGCTGCAACAGCCACCGACTAGTGGCACCACTGAACAAAGAACCCATGAAATCATTCCGATGCCTCATTCAGAGGATATGCAACAGCGGCCCCTTCAGGCTCACTCTCAGAATCATCCACAAGGAAACTCTCAAAGTCATCTCCAAAGCCATCATCCACAAAGTCATCCACAGAGTCATTCACAAGGTCATCCGCATAGTCATCCGCATAGTCATCCGCAAAGTCATCCGCATAGTCATCCGCATAGTCATCCGCAAAGTCATTCGCAAGTTCATCCGCAAAGTCACATTTCGTACGCTGGGAGCCATGGGATGGGACGTCCTCTGGAGACCACTGGGACACCCTCGCAGTGGGGCGTGCCTTCAAGAGAGGTTGAACCTTTCCCTGCGAAACTCTGGCGACCTCTGGCAGTAGACTCTCCTTCAGTCCCCAGCCAAGGGCAAACTTCTCAGATGCACAAAGCTCAGAGTCCACCTCAATACCCTCAGACTACTCTGAGTATTAGTCAGCCGAGCGCAGCGCCCTCTCAGTCTGCCCAACCACAGGGTGCTCCCATGTCAGAGACAATGCAGCGATTAGCATCGCAAGGGAGCCCCAACGCACACCATGGGAGCAGTACTACAGCAACAGAACTCTTGCGCAGCATGGCTTCTCCACCTCAAGTAGCAGCCAATCCAACCAGGCCTTCTCAAGATGTCTCCAATCCCTCAAGTACCCAATCAAATCCCCTCTCTGACAACACCTCAAGACCTAGCAGTTCTTTCAAATTACCATCGCACAGCCCCATGCCAAATGCTATTCCGCCTGGTTACCCTGGCTACATGTCCATGCAGAGGGTACCAACACCAGGTATGCCACCACATCTTGGAACGCCTGTTCCAGGATTGGATCCGAACTCCTACCCTGGCTACAGCGGACAGGTGGTTCCAAGCCGCAAGGATGGCCTCTTTGATCCAATGAGAACCGGCCATACCTCTCCTTTCCCAACCACAACCGGCCCCAAGCCCGACATCTTTAACGCAACTGGCCGGCTGACCCCTGGAGCCGGCATCCATCCATCGCTGTCATCTCACCGATCATCAGCCTTCAACCAGCCACAGACGTCGGCGCTGTACGCAAGCCAACTCCACACCATACCCGCCAGTCAGACCCTGCCATCGTCCTACCCCGGTCTGAGCTCTCCCTCTCACCTGCGCAGCCTCCTGCAGGGGCGTCAGGGATCCATACCCGACCCCATGGCACGCGTGGGCCAGTCCGATGTCGGCATGCTGCAGAGGAACCCGTACCTTGATCAGTCAGCGTATGGCACTGCCCCTGGGATTGATCCAAGGTACTCTCCTATGTACTCTCAGCAGTATAACCCATGCATGACACAGCAGCCTATGGGATCCAGCGTTCCATATCCGGTAAGATTCACTGCATGACCATATTCAGTGTTAATGTTGTCTACTAGTACTTAAATTTCCAACAGCCCTTTCCCATCAAAAACCGCAAACAATAAATTTTCAGAATTTTTTATCAGCTAACAGGAATTTTGAAGATTACGATAACAAATAAATTTGTTCATATGAATATCAGAATTGATGTTTGTAAATTTTGTCTACAAGTAAACCTTGCAAAATACCATAAAACCAATATGATAAAAAAAAGTAAAAGCTCATTTAAACACTTATGTGAGTTTGTAATGGTACGAAATGTTTATAAAATCAGTAATACACCTTAATTTTTGTGGAAATTCAAATGTATTTTCACTTGATATTGTCTTTAATGGGAAATTTAGGCTACATTTTGGCATTGTATACTCCAGTTTGCTTTACTAGCTGGCTACTAGAGGCTTCTATATTAGGGGATTTGCAACATTTGTTTTGAAAAAGGATGACACAAAACCGATGTCAAAATCAGAGTTACAAGAAATGCATAATGTTACAAGATCGGATCACGTTGCTGATTCCATGAATTATATGTATATATTGCCTCACCTGTTAGCTGATACATTTCGATTTCTGCTGTTGTGTAACCTGGTAAAGGAGTTGTGTTGAGCTCTGAAACATATGTTGTGATCTGCTAAGTGTTCTTTGTTGTATTCAGTTTAATTCCTGCCCTTTATTTTCATCTTTTCCTGTTTTTTTTTTTTTATGTCTTTTTTTTTTTGTAGGTTGGTAGCAGCAACTCCTACTTTCCAGGGCAGGCGCCACACCCACAGAGCTACCACTCTCTCAACCCATCTCACGTACCACCCGGCTACAGGCGATGATGCACGCTATGCCCGAGAAAGGGTGCCAGTCTTTCATTGAATTAACAGTCGGGAAGACAGTGGAGATTTGTCAGTGTTCCTTTGGCTACGGCAATGATGCAGTCTAGCTCTTTGTAAGGTAACAGAACGGAATAATCTGTTGAGTTCTAATCGCTCCTTTAGAGCTGTGCTAATTTGACACTGTGCCAAGCGGACTCCCAAGATGCAGCTCGATCACCCGCATTCAGTAGAGAAAGCACAATTTTGTAATACTCTGATCATGCGATGCCATTTACTTCACCTGGGCGGAAAGCGGCAAATGCAGATTAATGCCTAGCCAGTGGATATTGGTGCCTTGGCAGGATTTTGAACCATGAACCGTCGTATTATGAATAGCAACCCTCTTCCCGTGTTATGAATAGCGACCCTTATAAGTAATGAACCTTATTTCTTTATTCCTCGAGACCACGAAACCTCTGCCTGTGTGGCTAACGTCTGCGATTCACTCTCGTATACACGTTATTTGTGTGGAGCCAGAAGGGCAGTAGGGCATACACTTTGACCAAGAGTTAACAATTATCTGGATTTATATCGCATTTGATGTAAAATGTCGTCTCTAAATGCTTACAGATATTATTATCCCATTCGTTGAATTCATTGATGTATAATGTGCACCATTTCTACTCCCTGGGGAGTATTCCTACCATATGGTCACCGTGAGGGCATATGACAATTACTAACACAAAGGCTCTCATCATCCTACCAGATCTCAATTTCTCTCCTGGGTATGGAGTGGCAAATGTAGATAAATGCCTTGCCAAAGGACATTGGTGCTGTGCCGGGGATAAGACCCATGACCTTTGCATTTCAAGTCAAGTGCTTAAATATGTCATCTGTTGGGAGACATAAGGCGTTTAGCCATATACAGTCAAAACCCCTTTCATGACCAGCTGTATAGAAAGACCACCTGTCCACAAAGACCACATTTTTTTGTGTCCCTTGAAAATGATTTCTCATTGAAACATGTATACTAAAGGAACCTGTACTTAAAGACCAGCTGTCTATAAAGACCACTTTTCTTGTCCCGCTTGGGTGGTCTTTATAGACAGGTTTTACTGTACTTCTACATAGAGTTTAAGGTAATACAAAGTTTTGGGAAATTTTGAAAATTGGGTGAATAGTGATTCTTCACATTTTTGTTATATTTTGATGCCCCTTTAGATGTATTACAAGTACTAGAAAATTAAGCCCCTAAAACACATTCGCTTTTGAGAAAAAGTGAATTTACTGCTGCTCCCGGTAAATTTTGATAAATTTCAAATAGCGCCTACGGCCGTACAATGGTAACTACGACCATGAAAATTACAGAATATGTAGTTCTGATATATAATTACCGAACGGGAATAGCTAATCGGTCGATTTAAGTCAAGAAACTTTGTTTTATAACTTAATTAATATCTTGACCTTGAGAGGGAGCTATACAACATAAAAAGCTTATTATTTACAATTTCATAACTTAAGACTCGATTTCAACCGCGACAACGATCACTGACTATTGAAGGATCGTATATGCTTCCAATATGTTCATTTGAACCAAATTTATGACCCCAAACCAGAACTTTGTATTACCTTTAATGCCCTTCTGGCTCAAAGTACAAGGGAAAGTGCAAAGAATGTACTACGTTCCACTACAAAGAATTTTTCAATTGTGTTATGGAATCATGAACATGGATTGACAGAAGAATATCATTTTATTTGCTATTTTTCTGAACCCAGCTCTTGAAGGGCTGTCATCTTAAAGGAGCTACACAAAGAAAATTTACTAAAAACTGATAATTAGAACAAATTACTTATGGATGGAAAGATTTTCTCTTGAAAAACACGAATAATTTGCTGAGAAATCATATAGATATCGTGGAGAGGCGTAAAATGCCATTTTTCAAGACCCTTCTTAAACCCCCAAGCGCCCCCGAACGTAAGCCAAACAAACGAGCGTAGCGAGCTCTGAATAGTGAGGTCACACCCTGGACAAACAGCTCGGTACCGGCTGCTAGCTTCCGCTTAGTGCGTCTAGCTGCAGACCAAGCGGAAGCTAGCAGCCTTTTTTTAACAGCCGTGTCCAGGGTGTGACGTCACGCGAAGAACTACGACAAAATACGACAAAATACGAATAGGCAGTAAATCTGGATCTCAAAACTAACATTTTTGAAAGTTGATTTCTGCGGGCCCAAAACATATTTTGAAGAGGAAATTTGTTGTAATTGATCAGTAAGGCTTTCCCTTCGCAATGATATGAATTTTGCATCAATTCAAAACACTTTTGCTTCTTGGTGTGACTCCTTTAATATACTATCAATATACTCAGACATTAGATGTGATCGCTACGGCATGGGACAAAATAGCTTGGGCTTGCCAATTTTGATATGATTTGATATGATATGATTTTGTGTATGTTCTGAATAATTGTGGTAACTGTATTTCATTTATTTATTACATGTACATACACGTGTACTTGGCGTGAATCTTTTTAGATATGGCGCTGTTGCTTGGTAGATGTAGTTTTGATCATATTGCAATGAAGGGATGCAGATAACTTTAGCTACACATACAACCATCTTGAACATGGTGTAAGCATTTTTATCTTCTTCACGCCAATTTGTTATTTACCACAACCAAAGAAGTTGTATTTCCCTTTTACATCTTCGAGCAAGATATCCTTTTTATTCCCATTTTTAATAAATTTTGCATGTAGTATTTATAGTATATATCCCCGAGGTGGAAATCACAGAGCCACCTATACACAGAGTTTGGCCAATCCGGTTCAAGTTCGACACAATATGGCGTCTACTGCTTTGTTGGGCAAGCACAAAACAGAAGGAATATATGCCAGGTTGTGACCCAGTGAAACGTAGTTGGCCAAACTCTGTGAATAGATTGCTCTGGGTGCTCACAATCCATAGCTACATCCTGTGCCACCGGTGCTCAGTCGATTTCATGTTATGCATCATGGGAAAAGTTGACTTCATAACAACTGTGGCTTTCTTGATACCCCTAGGCATGCATTGAGATTTGATCAGAATTTTTGGTGGGGAAGGTTTGAATGGCTTATCCGAGGCAGAATTTTGAGCTGATTCTGAAGAAAAAATTATTGACCCTACTCACAACCTTTTGGTCATTTCTTCCACCTTTTGACCAGCACTGATCACAATGGTCACTTTTGGTCAGGGGTGATTTTCACCAATTATTATTATAGAATGGCTTATGTGAGGTAGAATTTTAGGCTGATTCTAAAAAAAAAAAAACCTTATTGACCCTACTCACAACCTTTTGGTCATTTCTTCCACCTTTTGACCAGCACTGATGATTACAATGGTCACTTATTTTGGCCAGGGGCAATTTTGACCAATCATTATTATTAGCAAAGGAGGTTGATGGGCCTATTCTATGTAAAACTGAAACCAGATGCTAGAAAAAGTGGTCAAACACTCAACAACTACAAAATGGCCATTTGCATCGAATCCTGACCAAAATCAGACCAAATTTTCAGTCAGAATCAATTGATACATGTAAGTGCGTTTTACTTTTGACATCCAAATTCAAACTTAAAATTGTTCTCTGATATCAAACAAGCACTCTTATTGAAAGAATTCGCATGGATCGGACCGCTTTGGTCATTTCAATTGGTGGCTAGTGTTTCGCTGCAGCATTGGTTGAATTATGTTGACCCGCGAGATACAAAATTGGTCGTGGCTTGCCAATGGGGGCGCTGTTCATTGTGACTCGACCCTGTTGCACATCCTCAGCTCTGAAGCTACCTGGAGGGCGTTTCACAAAACTTGTCATCAGTGACAAATGACAGTTCTTTTTATAAGCTACTGAAATCCTTGCTTCTGATTGGTTATCAGCAGGTTTGTCTCTGATTTTAGTAATTTGTCGTTGGAATAGGGCTTTGTGAAACGGGTCCCTTTACATGTATCAATTTGATGGAAACCACGCCAGTATTTAAAGCTGGGAACGATAGAAGAATGACGGTTCGGGGACTTTCACGGCTTTTGTTATTTAAAACAAAAATATCTCTACAGTGTATGATCGTCTTAAAATGAAACGTAATGAAGTTCATGTCTTAAATTTTAAAAAACTCTGTAGTATATGTATGCTTCCTGAAAGACATGGGTTGTTCTAAAATATTTAGGCAATTAAGTTCATTAGGGGGTGATAATGTTATTGTTGCCTACCCACTTGGATGTTTATCAGTTCTTGCCAAACCATATTTCTTCAGGCTAATTTGAAGTGTTATGGAATGACATTTCCAGAAGTTTTTCAAACTTGTATAAAGAGTATTATAGACATTTGAATAATGATCTACAAGTGAATGATGTGATATATATTCGCTAATATGAGGTACTTTTCCAACAACTGAGTTTCCAATCAACCATTCATCATATTGATAATATGTTGAATTTCATATAGCTTTGTTTAAAGAGACTCAGTAACATTGTTGAAGGTTGATGAAAAAACTGTTATTTTTGTATGAAATGTTACCTATTATCCCTTGTACTGTGCTCATCCTCTAACATGCAAAAAATCCTTTAAACAAAATCTCAAACCACAAAGATATTTATAGTTTTCTTTGAAGGCGTCACTGTGCGACACCCTCCAATGGTAAAGTCTCCCAACCATTTTTGAATTTTCCAAACCAGTTTTCCATGAAAATAAGACATAAGACAAGCTTTTGAAAATCTTTCAACACTTGAATGTATGGAATGGTATATAGAGCCAATTCATTGCTTTGTGACGATTTACATTCACCTGAAATTTAATTAGATTGTAATTATATAGTTGGACTGTTGGAGAATTCGATCAGATCAGTTTTTCCAAATTTTTAACATTAATAATGATCTGTTTTTCACTCAATCTTTCAGATTATCTAGCATTGAGCACTACCTTAGCACCATTTTCTCTCATGTGTATAATGTTTCCCTTTAATGTTGAGAAAGTACCTAATATCAGTTATTCTAGTAATCATATCATTCATTTGTGGATTTTTATTGAAATGTCTACAATATTCTTTATTCAAAATTGTGAATTCTCTGAAAATGTCATTCCGTAACACTCGGCATTGTCCTTCAGTGGATATTAAGATACAAACTTCCCCTCGCACATAATATTTGCGAGAATTTTCCAGATGGTCAAAATTGTTTACAGTTTCACGCTGGAAAGTGAAAGACCATTTTGGTAATGTAATCAAATCTTGCGCATAAATCTTTGTTAAGTGCCATGATAAAAATTATTTATTTCACCTGTTATGAATAATCATTGTTGCTAGGTACTAGGTTATGACAAACATTTTGGGCGGTATTCTCAAAAACGGACTAACTTTAGTCCATAGTTTAATCCCCCGACTAAATATGGAATGCCAAATGCCCATATGAATATGTTTTTAAATTATTTAATCTGTCACTAAATTAAAATAAAATGTAATAACATAATTAATAAATAACAATATAACTATGATATAATTATTTCATCATGATGATTTAATAACATATTAAATTATTCAAAAATTATTCTTATGGACACTTGGCATTCCATACTTAGTCAGTGGATTAAACCATACCACCCTATGGCTTTTCCAACCGAACAACATGAAATGTATGCAATTCGCATTCTGACAATTGAAATGTAATTATTTGTAACGGGTGAATGAAATAATTGCTAACAACGATTAACAAAGATTGTGCAATAAATTTGATTGCATTAACAAAAACGGCCCTATTGAATCCCAAATGGTACAACACCAAACTTTTGTGAGTCACGAAAGTCTTTTTGTCCAGGAAAACAGTTGCTGCAGCTACAATGTAAGTGCTTACATTATGCAACGCATTCATGCCATAAAATGTTCTGCTTTTTCAGTGGATTAGTTTGCTAAGCCAACATTACATGTATACATTCTGTATAAACAAATATAGAGTCGTCTTTCAGTCCTCTCCTGTCAAAAATCAATATTTTTTAATTTAAAAAAAAAAAAAGTATCAACTTGCCAAGTAATATTTTAAGTATACTCCTTGTCAATGGAGATTATCGACCGAATCATGTAAATGCTAAATGTTATTCTTATTTTGTACAGCATTTAAGTGGTTGTTTTTCTCACTTTCATAAATTGGTAGATTGTTTTAGAATGTACAGACTTTACAGTACTAAGGTGCATTGTTGTAAATATATATTATATACATGTTCCCTCTCTGTGATCTACGACGTTTGAAAATCAAAACCATTTTCATATTTGGAATTGGAATTTCATTACAAGCCTTCTGTATCAATGTAGAAATATACAGGTAGATTACATGCAGATTTTCGATTAAAAAAACATGTTTTTTTTTAAAAGAGAATTTGAATATTTATGGTTTTTAAGAGGATTATTGATGGTTGTTCAAGAGGTTTTTAGGGTAATCAAAAGCTCTTCTTACACATGCTGTTATAAACATCTGTAAACATCTTAATTCATACTTGTGATTTTGAGGGTTTCCATATGTTTCTTTGCTAGAGCTCAATTGTTCCAGTTTATTATTGATATTTGTGTACATGTACATGACAAAGGGCAACTATCCTTGATTATTCCATGGAGTGATGATATTATTGACTTGTTTTTCTGATGGCTCGACCATACATGATTCAGAATCCATAAATGAAGCAGCATGCTACAAAGGTACTGAGTGTACTCTCAGAGTGTTACAAGATACGGAATTGCACATCCCTTTCAGGACAATAATTTAGAAAAGGGCAAAATTCATCATCTTTTCTTCTTCAAATTTGCAACATTTATGTTCTTCTTTAATTACTATGTTGTTCTTAAGTTGTTTGTCCCTGAAAACAACATGCATGGTTGGAAATGATGTTGGTACTAAATTGACAAATTGACAATTTGATCAAAAACACATTTTTTAAATATTCTGTACATGTTGCCAATTTGAGGATTTTAAAGATTGTATTCCTTTTCAAAATACCTGGTGTCAAATGTGTGCCCTTTCTTTTCATGTACCAGGGACCTGCTTCACAAAGCCTTTTTTCAATGACAAATGACAAAAATCAGTGACAAATCTGCTGATAGCCAATCAAAAGCAAGGATTTCAGTAGCTTATAACAAAAGCTGTCATTTGTCACTGAAGACAGGTTTTATGAAACTGGACCCTGGTTTAATTTGTAGGGCTGTGAATCAAAAGTTATCGAAGGAAACCGGACAATGTGGAATGCTTTGTCTTGAAAAGGATATCACGCTCACAAACATCATTGTCATAAAACCAATAACGGCAACTTACCACGTCATATGCAGGAGATCTGAAAGGGGTAATATTTTCAATACAAAAACTTGCAGCATTATGAAATAATTTTTGAATTCCAGTTGGTAATAATCTGATTCTAGGCACATAAAGTAGTGATCTTCCATTCGGATGCAATATTGTATATGTCATCTTCCATGTTTTTTGTATTGTTTGGTAGATAATATTGGGCTTGGCGTTATTGCATTAAAAAAAAAAAACTTTTACATATTTTTTTTTTTTTATCAGTGGCATAGCTCCATTCTGCCCATGTATAAAGGGGCACTGGAATGATGG
>BEXV01000291.1:78429-112256 GCA_003118195.1 Hemicentrotus pulcherrimus | reverse complement strand
GTTATGATGTTGTAAATTATCATAATAATTATTATGATAAAGATAACAGTAATATTAATATGAATTATGATAATGATGATAACAATGATAATAGCGATAATGATAATGATAATTACAATAATTAATCAAAACTTATAAACTTGATCTGTAAAATATATACTGTTGTAGCTTCTTTATCAAAACTCCAAAACACTGTGCATCGACTTACGTCTATATGTTTTACCTAACATCCAAATGCCGACAGAAAAATAACTTACTTTTCAACAAAGCCATGCTAATGAACATCGGTTTCATCGAGGCAATGGAGTTCAATGATTTCGATTGTGTGGTTTTCCACGACGTCGATCACCTCGCTATGAATGTCAGAAACTACTATGGATGTGAAAATATGCCAAAACATTTTGAGTCCGGTGAGCCGAAGTGGAATTGGAAGTAAGTTACATTGCAATTAAGAAAAATGTATTTCAAAACTTATTGGGTGGTATTCTTGAAAGCGGACTAAGTTTCGTCCATGGTTTAATCCTCCGACTAAGTATAGAATGCCACGTTTTCATATGAATATATTTTGAATAATTTGATATGTCCCTAAATAACCATGATAACATAATTATTTCATAGTTATATTGTTTTGTATTAATTATGTTATCAAAATTTTATTTCAATTTAGTGACAGATTAAATTATTTAAAAACATATTCATATGGGCACTTGGCATTCCATACTTAGTCGGAGGATTAAACCATGGACTAAAGTTAGTCTGCTTTCGAGAAACCCACCCATTAGGCTTCGTGAACCAGCATGAGTGAAAGATATTACAGTTACACAGGGTGTCCCCGAAAAAAAAAAGGAACCCGAAGTTTGCTTGGCTAATATTTAATACATACAAATCATATTTTTATTAATGCATACATAAGTGTTAAACTCACATTCTCTACTTTAATTAGTCACGAAAATTATGATTATCAACAATTCAGATAATAGTGATTTCAGATCGTCCTAATAAGCTGCTTCTGAGACCCAATTGTCCAAAATAAGCAAATGGCTGCTACATTTGGTTCATTACCGTTTGTAAAGGAAATTAGAGTTTTTGGATTATTGACTTTTTCAAATACGTATCTTTTAAAAAGTTCATACTCTCTGTATTCATATGAAGCGATAATCATCATAGAGAATAAGGTAAGACTGGACAGGCACAATTTGTAATTCGTAAAGGACCATGAAGTACTTGTGCAAAAGTACAAAAGACAGAAACTGAAACTTGCCCTACAATGTAGTCTTGTGAATGAGTGTGTGGAGGACCGAATTGATAAATGGCATGTTGGTCTGATCAAAGTCACTTAAAGGTAAAGACCAGTTATGGTCATGCAATTGCATTGTGAAAGAAACGTTGTGGAATCGATCAGAAAAGGTTGATCATCTAGCATCTGCAAGGTTCTGGAATCTTCAAAATGATAAGAAATTTGGCTCATTCTCCGTAAAGTTACAAGCACTATACACAGAAAGATGTATATGGGACTACCCTATATCTCCCACAGACCATGAGAGAAACAAATTTAC
The DNA here is from genome assembly GCA_003118195.1 of Hemicentrotus pulcherrimus. NCBI lineage: Eukaryota > Metazoa > Echinodermata > Echinoidea > Camarodonta > Strongylocentrotidae > Hemicentrotus > Hemicentrotus pulcherrimus. The sequence goes on along the minus strand of BEXV01000291.1, from coordinate 110,700 downwards.
CAAATATATGAATTAGTAGGCGGTTTCCCGGAAATTTTTTTATCATCATGTATTGGTTAAAACATATTCTTTTACATGATTGGTAATGAGAGCTTCCATTTCATTTTTTGAAATTGGGGCGTTTCCAATACTGGTCTTTACCTTTAATATTGATAGCAATAATGATAAAAGTGATTAAAATAAAATTAAAAACAATTATACTAATGATAATAATGAGAATGCTAAGCAAGAATTATAATAATAATAATGAAAATAATAACAATGATAACAATAATGAGAATAACAACAATAACAATAATGATCCTAATAAAAATAAAACATAACAACAACAAAAAGGGGTAAATTTATTCCTTTCTCGAGACTTTTAACCGCATATTTTGGAACGAGGCTTATATAATCCCTGGTTCATTCTTGCTCTCTCATTTTACCTTATTTGATTTGTTCTTTCAGGCTCCCATACCAAGAACTCTTTGGTGGCGCGGTTGGCGTGACAACGTCGCAGTTTGTTAAGATCAACGGCTTCCCAAACGTTTACTGGGGGTGGGGTGGTGAGGACGACGATTTTTACAACAGGGTGGTCGCCAATGGATTTAAACCATCGCGACCCGAAGGAGAGATCGGATACCTCGATACAATAGAACACAACAACAAGGACTCGAGTCGACTAAACATTGCAAAGTAATTTGACCACGATCGTTTGAACAATGAAACGTGCCCCTTTTCTTTTCTAATGAGGGGCTATTTCCCTTTTCATAAATGCCCCTTTTCACCCCTTCGAGATGCCCCTATCAAAATCTGTTATGGGCCCCTTTTCCGTCAACAAATACCCATTTCCCATTCTCATAAGTGCCTTTATTCATTTTGTGGCGAGTGCCTCTTTGCAGATGTAAGAAGTGCCCCGTTTTCATTTCTGATAATTCCCTTTGTACCATGACACCTGCTCCTTTTCCGTTCTAATAATTGTTTTATCCCTTTACATAAGAGTTCCCTTTTCCTCCCATCATTAAACGTTCCCCTAATTTCAAAGCGACTAAGAGCAATTTCCCCCAAATAGATAATACAATTGTGTTACTTTTCGAAGGTCTTTTCAGACTCTTGACCCCATCAGGATTGGGTTTTTTCCTCTTTATAAGATGTATTTTTTCGCACTGCGACCTCGGAATTTTTTTTTTTTTGAATTATTCCGCTCGCTCGCAAATGAATATTCAAACTATCACACCCACATGCAAAGTATGAAGCTTAAGCAATATATTGCATGATGTATAACGAGAATCAACTAATGAAATCACCCTTGATAATGTAACCACAATGTAGAGGTATAATTTATACCAATTTCTAAACAATTGTTTATTTCCGCTTTGAGATTTCTTTTTGTAGGTGCCATTTATTTCTCTCCAGAAAGTGCCCTTTTTGGTCGGTGCCCCCCCCCCCACACTTTGGAAGTCGCTCCGCCGCCCCTGCATTAGTGTATTAGGTAGTAAAATTGCAGGCTTGATTGGCGCAGGTGTTACCATGGAGTTCTTACCAATAAAAAAAATGCTCAGGATGCAGCAGGCATATAAAGATATATATATATTTTTTAACTTGTTACCACAGATTCTGTCTCCAAAAATCGTGCGCCGAGAGGATGTCAACGGACGGCTTATCCAACTTGATGTACGAACCTCCGACTATAGAGCTTCATCCCCTGTATACCAACATCTCTGTCAACATCCAGATGTTGCCATGGAATCCGAAATGGAAGAGATGCGACACATTGGAGACGATGTTAATTAAGATTCTACAGATGGCGATGGGTATATTGACTGTGATGATGGTGATATTATTTTCCGGCTTTCTAAGAAGAAAATTGCCGGCTTGGTTCGGACAACGAACGGGGACAAATGATGGGTACATCAAGAAAGACAAGGAGGTGTACAGAATAGAGTGAGAGAGGGATAAATATAGAGAGGGAGAGAGAAAGGGAGAGAGTGGAGGGGAGACAGAGAAAGAGGGAGAAAACGGTGATGCGATTCTCAAATTAAAGATACATATTGTCGCTACATTTAAGTTTTTTAATCATCCCTGAGATCCCCATTGGTTAACGTGTAAACATCTTGTGTGTGTGTGTGTGTGTGTGTGCGAGCGAGGAAACAAAATACAGTGCAGTGTTTGTGATTCCCGATTGACCTTAACATTCAGGCAACTTTCCAGCGAAGATTTACAGACAGTGTTTCAGATTTACTGTGAGGTTTTTACTCAAGAAAAGAATAAAGTAAGAATTCTGTGTAGATTAATTTGTGAATTCGGTATATAAAACTAAAAGATATATCGACTGCTTTAATACCGAAGCTGTTTCTATACTGGCTCTCGGGACTCCCCGGTGCGCCTCGGAGTCATATCAGGATGTAACGTCCCATGGAGCCTATAGAGACAGCGATGCCTCTCATAGCTGTAAATGTATCTATATTAATGATAACAAGTGTCACATTGCTCTTACAAACTTGCTCTCAACCAATCAAATGCCACGATTTCAGTATCTAAATACCCGGTAGTATATGCCCCGTCATTGTTGGTCAAACAGTTTTTTGAGCGTAATTAAAGGAACGCTTGGCTGAAATGCTCCCCAGGGAGTGGATTTGTGTACACAGTGTGTGCGGACTAGAATTGAATCCAATGACCGGGGTAATCGTCTTATCTGTAAAGGGCTTATATAGAGAGACATCGTAGATGTATCAAGCGCTATATTAAGCGGAAACATTTTTATTGCAACTAGTTAATGATAACAATGACATGGAGCCCTGATTTCAACTATGCAACGACAGTTTTGTGTTTCCAAATGCTTTTATCACCGTTTTTTAACAATAATCCATCACGCAAACAACGTCAAAGTACTAAAGCATGGAAGTGGTTTCAAAAACTAGGTACTCGCTCAGAATAAGAAACGAAACCTCGAATCTTAATGTAAATAAAAACGAAACCTCCTAGTAAGTTTATTTCCAATATCTCGAGTTTATGACAAATATCTATTTGAGGGGGTTGGGATGATAATAACTAAATTGAAAACTAAACGGAGTAATGGAAAACGTGGATGGTTCTACTGAAAAGCTAATAACTTGTTAGAAATTAATGTAGACCCACTGATTTAAGAAAAAATGTATTTCATAATACAATTGATACATTTTAGTGAAAATACAGTTACTGCAAGAGAGAAAAAAAGCATTATGTTTATTCAAAGAGGTGGAAACCCACCCCCTTTCATGATGTTACGACTGGCAAGAAAGTTGTTAACCTCCCCTTGAATTACGAGATTTAATTAACCGCCACCCGCCAACGATATACCAGTATCTGTCGAGTGACCTCCCCGACATTTAACTTTCCATATTTTCCTTTTACATATCCGGGTGAATTTAATTACAGGGATTGAATATCTCAGGTTCCGTGTTTCATATTTCATATTTTTTTTCCACTAATATTGTCTGATTTCGGCTTTTTTGTTCATTCTGTAGATTTACTCCAATGAGTGCAAGACGATAAGCTATTTCATGTTTGTTTTCGGTGCTATTTTTTGATCGTGTAATACCCAACCATCATAATAGCAACTACTTTCGAAAAATCCACTAAACGGCAATTTCAGAAGCTTTGAGTGTATTTTATTAAAACGTGCAAACTTGACAATAATTTCGAAAATAATATCGCTAGTGATATTCGTTTGTCTCGCAATGTGGTCAATAAGGAATCTAAAAGATCACGATGTTTCGTGCGCTATCTGCAACACTTCGTCAGGTGATAAAAACTAATGTAAGCAAGGGTCTTTTCTACTTTACGCGAGACAAACGAATATCACTAGCGATATTATTTTCGATACTACATCCGCAATGAGTAATATATTTAGCATTATTGACAATAATTATTACGTAAGCCCAACATGATTTTTATTGGACATTCAATCAAATTGTGTTCTTGAAATAGTTGTCCTTGAGATGATTTTCGAAAATACATATAGATGCAATCGTGTTGGTAATACATTAACTTAATGCCAACGATAATCCTAATCAATGAGATATCAAAGAATTTAAGTTCTAATGGCTGAAAATGAGTGTAATATTTCATGTACATGTATTATTTTGATTCCGTCAGTTCATTTATTAAATTCTCTTGCCCATCTATTGCTTCCATGTTTTTTCTTTAATATTCTCTCTCTCTCTCTCATTCTTGCACTTCCTTGCCCTTTTCTTATCTTTTTCCTCTATTCACCTTTTCATTTCATCGTCGCCGCTGTACCGTCTATTAGCTGTTTTTTGTGCCAAACACCTGATTCTGGGGTTGTAATGATTTTTTTGTCCTCCACGTTTAAAGGGTAAAGTAACTTGTGATTTGTAATCTTTCAATTGTCCCATCTCGGTTTTAAACCAAGCTTCACTTGTATTTATTGTCAAGTTGTTTGTAATAGTTTTGTATTTGTATTTTATGTGGTTGTAATGAGTGTATAAATTGAATTGAATTGAATGAGAACATATCATGCCAGTACACTAATAAATTGTATCGGAACGTATTTCCTATTTGGTGACCAGCTAGACCTTATAGATGCAGGGATTTGGCCATCTAGACTTTGGGATTTGTTCTGGGAAGAAATACTTCATTGATAATATCTCCCCAAAAAATATCTCATTCAATCATGAATTCGTAACTTCAAAATAATTATGATTTACGATTAACTCTTTGTTAAAGATAAGGTTGAGTTCTGGGAAGAGGTGAAAAATAATTCGTGAACTTTATCATTTGTTACAATGCAAGTGTGGAAGTACATCAGATAAGACATGTTCCCTAAAAAACATGGCTCTTCAAATGCCTTCATATTCTAAATATGTCATGTTTATCGTAAAACTCGGGGGGGGGGTTCGCCACGTGTTCGTGTAGTCCCTTATACATCTTTCTGTGTACAGTGTTTGTGACTTTACCAAATTTCTTATTATTTTGATGATTCCAGAACCTTGCAATACACACAAATTTTTATATGCTAGGTGATCAACCTTTTCTGGTCGATTCCACACCGTTTCTTTCACAATGCAATCGCATGACCACTACTCATCTTCATCTTTAAAGATAGATACATTGCATGGTAAGATAACACTAATGGCTGCAATAAGTTAATATAATGATAATAGGTTTGTTGTTACGAGACCGTCGTCTCTTAGTAAAAGGGAAAGTCCACTCTGATATTAAGTTGGTTTTAATAAACCAATCTAATATCAGGTTGGATTTTCCCTGTTAAAGGCTCTCAGGGCTGGTGGGCTCGATGTCATGAGTATATTTTATGTGATATTTAACGTATATTTGTGTGCATTTGTGCCATCAATATTTATTTACTGAAATATGTATTGGTCTTTTGCTTAAAGTGTGAATTAAAGGTGATGTAGCATGGCAAATACTGGTTAACGCCATCTACGACTTCCTTTGGACAACTGCACGTAAACGAATGGACTTGATTAATGGTCAGTGCGCGCTAGCGTTTGCGACAGACCGAACTGAATTCCCCTCACGCTTCGGTTTCCCGTATGTTGCACGCACGTGATTACTGCGGTCGCGTCTTTCGTAGTCGAATTATACCCGACCTGATTAGTATAGGCCTAATCTTAATAGGGGGAAAAAACGCTGTCGTAAATAAGCAGTTGACCTATGACACATCCGAAAGGTATTCAGTTGCGCCAGTGTCAATGCATCTAGAGCCCGTTTCATAAAACTTGTTTTTTTATAACAAATACTAAACTTCGGACATATTTGCTCTCATGCAGCCAATCAGATGCCTTGATTTTATCAGCTTATAACAGTAGCTAGCTTTGTAACTTGTTATTGATATCAAGTTTTATGAAACAGGGCCCTGGCCTTCAAAGTCCTCACTCAGTATATAGGCGAACGGACGAACGGATGTTGAAGCTGCTAGTTTTTACGAGCTCCTGAAGATGGCCGGCGTACATTTTGTCGATTGCCGCGTCAGTTTTTTTTTTTTAATTTTTATAATTATGTGGTGTTGTTTATTTGTATCATTATTTTTGTTTTTAAAATGGCTTCACAAATTCCGAAGTCCTTGCTTGTAATTTCCTATGTCCACATATGAACGGTTCCGCATGAACGGTGATGGACGATTATGTATTTGTTTATTTGTGTTCTGTAGTCATAAGTCCACTTGTGATGAAAAGGCTGAACTTTGTACGGGTTGACCGGGGTAATAATACATCCGTAAAACGTTGTGCGGCTGAATTAACGCTGTGCGGCTGAATTAACGCTGTGCGGCTGAATTAACGCTGTGCGGCTGTATAGCCCCCTCAAATATGTTATTATTAAGACAATATTTGGCTGAATCAATCACTTAAATAGAAGCAACAAAAAAACGAGAGAAACAGAATATGGCGAAAGTATGAAATAATTTAGACAAATAATACGTGAGTTGAAAGCGTTTGAAATAAGACATCACTAAATCCATGCGAATCTCACATGCAATTGTTATTGGATTGTGACGTATAGACACGGACCACTCCTGTTTTTCTAGTGAATAATACAATTTGTTTTCCTCTCCCTATACCTTTTCCCTATAGGGGCTCTACTAAAAAACATTGTGGATATCTTCTAAAATGAATAAACCCTCAAACCTCAATCATAAATCATGAAAAAAATGCATGTTTAATTTAAGGTTTTTGTGTAAAATTTGAAAAGATGGGAAAGTAAGTTGTCCGCTACTACGAACGTCACACTGATATTACCGTTTCGGCCAATTTTGAAGAGCTAGCTATACCGCGTATTGTGATTTTAACTCTCATGTACATGTTTGGTTGTCTAAAGGTTGACTATCCCTACAAAAATTGTGTTCATGTTCAACATTGCAGTATTGTGTAGTGAAGAATCCGTTTATGTAATGATATTAATGATATTGCCTTTATAGTACACTTATGACCACTTAAAAGGTTCGTTCAGATATCGCGCGGTTAACCGCCGCCCCAAAAGGGCGCCGCGGTTTTGTGGGAGTTTTTTACGAGTTCACGAATGGCAAATACGCGCACCAAAGGTCCTGTGCGAGTTTACTGACCTCGGAGTTATAAGATACAGAAATGCGAAGCATATTAAACGTAACGGTCGATGGTATTCTCAAAAGCCTGGCCTAACTTAGTCGGTGGATATATTACTTGGGCCAGGATTAACTTTAGTCCACCTTCGAGAATACCGAAAATGCTAGTCCATGACCAGCCGTCATTAGAGAAAATATAAAGATTTCGATTATGAAAAAAACGCCGCGGTTTACCACTTCGTATCTGAGCGAGACTTGATTCTTGTGCGACTTTCAAGTCATTTAAGGTGTGAGGTGTCAACCTACATTGTTTCTTGCCAATTAGGATTAGTTCTACATGTTTGCCAATCCATTGTGAATAAATGTGTCTTTTGTAAGATTTTTTAAAAGCTTTTTATAAAGAATGCTTATACTGCATTAGAGGGATTCGTTTGTTTCCGTCTTGGTCTTGCGTGAATTATCATTACTATTAACATTATTGTTATAATTATTATCGGTATCATCATCATTATCATTATCGGTATCATTATTATAATCATCACTATTGTTATTATAATTATCATTATTTATTCCGTCACTTTGATCAGTGCTCTATTCAGAAACGACGCGGGTGTTATATTGGTGGGTGCATGTTCCCTAGTGCTAATAGGGACTTTCAGATTCGCACGAAGACAATGTGGATTGCTACGGTCGACGTTCTTTTAATGCACTGCCTTGAATTAACGTCACACGTATCAGTCCTCGCAAATCTAAAAGTCCCTATTTCTTCTTCTTCGTGTGCGCAATATCAAATAGCGAGATTCTGATCGGGATTATAATTTTTAAAGCAGTTCAAGATATGACGCGGTAACCCGCCGCTAAAAAGCCGCTGCGGTTTAACGTTTTAAAACGGAAAGGGTCCTTAGGGAGCATGTGAATGTCCCTACAGTCGACAACATCATATCGAGGGGTCAGTGACATAAAGACGTTACTCCATATTTTGCCAAAATGAGTAATAGTATTTGATATCAAAATGTTCAGAAAAATGTTGGCTTTCCAGGAAACACAAAGACTCAACTCCATCCGAAACGTCAATGTCTAGTGAAACATAGACTTAACTCTTAAAGGCCCAAGTGCTCAGTGACACATACACCACTTTTTCTCTAAATGGAGTTTCGTCTTTGTATCACTGACCCCTCAATATCACCTCTACCACCAACACATAAACTCCACAGATGAAGCAATAATCAGTCATTGAGTAGACCATGAAATATCATTATGAGATAGTCTATGTTCTGTATTACACCAATAGTTCATCATGACATAAATAAAATCTTCAATATACTGTTTTAAGACATAATGCTCCAACAACTCCATATAGCATACACTGCTTTATTGTTCGCTCTTGATTTTTAGCGGGAATCAAATTCCTGTTTCCTAATCCTTCCTTCTCTGCAAGTTTATATACATGTATAACTACCAACTAATTTTATGCCCCTTAAAGCCATACTGTACTTGAAGTACTATATTAATCGCGAAATCCCCTCTAGTGCCGTCTCCGGTCAGCTGTGGCAGCGTGGTTCCTTCATGCGTTGGTTTGCTGTTGATTCTAACATCGAGTCAGGCCTCCGTCTGCGAAGTGGGGATTAGGTATTGGGTTATATGCACTGTTGGAAAGTTGACCATGGGATGGCTCTGTGCAATATACAGTACGTTGGGGCAAAAATGTTCATTCGTTCAGTATCGCTTTAAAGAGCTATGGTAAAGAGTTTTATCATCATGGAGCTACAAATACTTCATTGCTGCTTCCCAATAGGGCTCAAATCATACAAATTGGTAATACCTCAGCATGCATTAGGAACAACAAAAACATTGTGGACGGGAGAATTCATTCTTTCAGTTAAATCAAAGATTTGATCCCCAAAGCATCTTGCTAAGCCTGGTTTATCATTCTACATCACAGATGCTATTTTCACAAAGGTTAATAGTAAATGTTACTACTGACATGTCTTCCTGGTAATATGTCTGAAAAAGGACAAGATTTGCATAAATTTCCATACCTGGTACTAGCTCCCATATCGTACACAAAATATTGGTTGATGAAATCATTCAGAATCCAATGAGTCCTTAAGTATGACATCACTCTGGCTAATTTTCTAATGATCACATGTATAACCAAAATTCGGACCAAAACAAAAGCCTTATTGTTTTTACTACAATTCTGCTGAACAAATCATCATTCATGAAAGAGAATAGTTGGTCATCTAAACGGTCATAATGAATATGAAATGTACATGTACATGTACACGTACACGTAATTAATAGCTACAATTAGTATCACAATAATCTATTGCCACTGTATGATATATATACTTTATATCCTCTCTCACACAATGAAATATACACATACATGAAATTGCCTCCTGGTTCAAAGCAAGTACAACGCTTCCAACAAAATTAATCCTATATAATATAAATAAATGATAGAAAACGCAAATCGGGCATTCATGCATTGCAATAGATCAACGCGTACAAAATAAAACGAAACATAATTGCCACTGAAAGTATTACTGCATATCGACGACCTGAACATTGTTGTACATATATACATACATTTTCATAGCAGTTCGGTTTTGTAAAGCTCCTTAGCCGTTTCTCCTCAAATTGGCAACAAATAGTTGTATTTTTCACACTTTCAAATAAAACAAAAAATTATAATAATAATAATAGCCGTCTATTTAAATGAACAGTGTGAATGAAAGTACAAAACTCCATTAAGATATTGCCAATTTGTACACGAAAAACTGCGATTCTGACTTTCACTCCGCTTTGCCAATTTGGAGACTTCAATGATTGATATGGATTAAAATCGCTCTCGAAACAGCACAATGTTCTGCAACAGAAATGGACTTCAGTTTTCAAGTGAACTGTGCTCTTGATGCTCATCAAAAGACAAAGCTAAACCTTTACTGAAATATAACATATAAACTGCTATGAGTTTGATAGAATCCTACATATATTTCTTCTCAACTGGTACAAAAATAGCATACAATACAACTTCTTTTCTGGCGGCCAGTACTTTTTACCATAATATGGTTTACATGTACACTGTCTTTCCATGAAGAAATATAAGAAAGAAATTATTATTAGATTACTGGGACTAAACCATAATTTACACAATAGTTATATATTCCGACTATACTCATAATTTCCCATTATACACTGCTAATACATGCACATACTACACTTCTGAGCCCTATGCTTCACTTGGATCATGGGAGTACATGTATACACTACAAAGAAAAAAAGACATGTAGATCGAGATCACTTCTTTGATATATTGCTAGCACACTTTGTAGAAGACCATATAAAAAGATATGATCACCAGACTCTCTTTTTGTACACATTTGTCTATAGTCGGTACACGCTACAGTCATCAGAGTAAGGTACACATATATCTCAGCATATAATTACATGTGGTACATAAACAATAATAATAATATTAATGATAATAATTACATACTTATAACAATAACAGTATGTCTTGTTCACCCAGGGTAACCTCTTCAGTATTGATACTGTTCTTCGAAGGCCCTGCAATCATATTATTACCCCGGCTTAGATGTATTCCACACACACATACCACTGGTCAGTAGCCCGTCTTTCCCAGGTAAATCGTGAACGGCATATGCAGCTTTTTTTCAATCTCATCAGTGCCTTTGACAAAGCACCTAGATATTAGTGCTCTACAAAATCTAGCATTTAACCTGTTTCCTACAGGAACAGGGCATCTCCTGTATCAACTCTATGGGTATACTAAATTTTAAATACGGTGGCCAATTGCTCAACCCTTTACCTTTGTCAAAATTAATTTTGAAGCAAATTCTGGACCATTTTATTTCAAAGCAGCCATATTTGACAGGAAAACAAAATGCACCTATTGTACATTTTTTTAAAAGATAAATAGTGTACCGTATATAACACTCGAAGCACTACAAGAATAAATAGATGTAGCAGGAATAAATAGTTGGAATAGAAAAGCGACAAGATTGATCGAGGAATGTTAATTTATGTTTAGTACGTATCCCATGTGTCAAAAAGAAAAATACATGGATTGATTATCCGTGGCAATGGATATTCCCTTTGGTCATAAATAAGTCAGTACTGTAGTCTAAATGAATGCTTTTTATATTGCACTTTCTTTTGAATACATAAGTTTTTCGGCATCCAAAATTCTAGGTGGAGAACAATTGTATGAGGGGGCTACCCCTACAAACATATTTTTAGAGTTTGCAAAACCACCAGGGGTGGATGGACCCTGGAAATGTCACCATTGACCAGTGTAAAAATAATTTGTGTCAAATTTGAGGATCTCCAATTGTAGAAAATAAAAGTATTGATTAGCAATATGCATAGCATGAATAATGGCAGAACTCCTTTTCTTGTTTGCTAAATTGAAACCTCATTCAATCGGTATAACTACAAACCACCTTAATGAGAATGTTTGTTTCATGAATATCACCGAAACCCAATGTAAGCTGCTTCGTATAAAAGTTGGCATCTACGAAATACTTTCGATAATACATCCTTTGTGCCTTAGTCACACCAAAGAGCCTGACATGAGGCCAACTACAAGCTGAACAAACAATCAAACTAACCCTGGTGGCCAAAAATCTGTTGGTTTGGAGTCGGTGTGGATTTGGTTTTGCGGTGTGACTGAAGAATCAAGGAAATGAGCAAGAAGACCTTCTGTTGGCGCTTGTAAATTGGCAACTACAAGTACATGTACATGGGTTCACTGGAATTCTGGCAAGGGAGCTTGTAAATTGGCAACTACAAGTACATGGGTTCACTAGAATTCAGGCAAGCTTATATTCTTGTTCTGTTCAGAGGTTTTACAGTATTACATACTTCCCTTGTATGTATGTCCATCAAGCTAGAATATTTACGCCTTGGACCGATATTTTAGACCTCTTCCAGATTTGGACCATATTGTAGACCTCTTCCAGATTCTGACCAAATTGTAGACCTCTTCCAGATTCGGACCATATTGTAGACCTCTTCCAGATTCGGACCAAATTGTAGACCTCTTCAAGATTTGGACCATAATATAGACCTCTTCCAGATTGACCTACCACATAAAATATATGAGCCTGCTATACATATTGGCTGAATACCCAAGGTTAATACTCTTTATTTAGTAGTACTCTGTGCATCGTGTATCTTCAGCCCGAGTGTTTCTGTGCTTGAAGGCATACTGAGGGGTTACCAACAGGCTATTGAGCAACAGATCACCTTAATGTTTGACCGTACTGCAGACCAGCGCACAAAGGAGATATCCTCAGCACTACACAGACCAATTAATGGGCTTGATATAAGGATGAATTTAGCTTGTCCTCTTTAGCTAGACATGAATTCTCGTTTGCGTCCTGCCATCTGAGGTTCCATTTCCTCAGCACTTTACAGACCAATTTATGTGCTGGATTTTGGGGATGGATTTAGTCTGTTCTCTTTAACTAGACATGAATTCTCGTTTGCGTCCTGCCATCCGAGCTTCCATTTCCTTGCGGCTGATCGTTTCAGAGTTCTTCGCTGCAGCCAGGTAGGAGAAGACGCAGAGCATGGCGTAACCGATATCATGGGCCATGGCTGAACGGAACTTGTGACGGATGGCGTTCTTCTGCTGTGGATCTAGGGGACAGATAATACAAGGGAGAATGTTATTAGGGGGATTGGGTAACTTTGCCTCAGATTCTTTAAAAAATCCTGGATCCAACTCCTGCTGCAATCATAACCATAAACCTCTAGGTCATACATGAGTTCCATGACTTTTACAAGCATATCGCCTGTCCGATTATCAAGATATCTATGATTGGAATTAGATATTTAAGAATTTGTTTTCCTAACGGTTATTATAACACTACAGTCTATTGGGAAAAATAAGCATGTTAAAACCTGTCACTCAAGTTTTTTACTTTTTTGAGGCACTTCATGATCATTTTGAAGCGCAATTTTCTTAGGGCTTCAATATTACACCATATATCACAGACACTGATAAACACGTAGGGCCATGCATCTCAGATTTAACATTGTTAAAGGATGCCTTTAAGGGCCACGTAAATAGCTAAACAGAACCTGTGACAGACAGCATTCTTTTGCTGTGGGACTACAAGACAGATTCGCCTAGGACAAGGTGATTACGGGCCATGTACACTTTGATTATATTAACTCAAGAGAGCAAAGCTTTTTTTGATATTTGATAACTTTTTATCTTCATCTCATGAGTGGAAAGCAATTGAGATGTACCTGTTAGTACATGTAACACCATTAGCTTGGACTGGAAATTTCTGAAGAGTATATGGGACTACACACAGATGGCATAAATGTCTGGTCCAAACTTGAAAGCTAGTTCTCGTCCTTTTTCGAATATGAAGGCATTAGTGCCGGTCTGTTTATAGCCTTCCAGATAATAAGCCAGTTCATAAATCGCTTCGGAACGCATGACCCCAAAATATCCATAGATCATGTACGCGATGGATACGTCTCACTTGTGCATTTTAGAATGATCACTGCCGAAGTGATGGAGGTGCTTCATCAGCACCTTTTGTTTGCCTCTTGAGAAGAATACTTCCACCTTTGTATCACATAAATGTACTGTTGGTGCATAAATGAATACTGATTACGTATCTTTCATGAGCACAATACGAGTATTCTTCTCAATGGGTTTTACAATTTGGTAGTAAATGACTATTATCTGGCATTGCCCAGATAGTATTTACGAACTGCCTTATTGTCATAAGTCTGCTAAGGAGCTACCTTAAACTTAGGGTGAAATACTTAGCCAAAAGCGTCAAAGTTTGCTAAGTATTTTATTTTAGCCAAAAACTGAGTAAAATACTCATGTTACTGACCCTGGAGATTTATGATATACTTACTGCATTCTACAAGCATGAAAATGTCCTTTTTGGTCTTATATTCTTTGATGTCCTTCAGTTCGATGAATGCCTGTAAGACAAAAACAAATATATATTACAACAAAAATTATACAGGGGTCAAATTTAACAAAAATGTAAATCAATGTTTCCTTCTTTGAGAGGATGCTGATGAACATGTACATGGACAGTGAAACCTGTTTATAAAGGCCATCCGAGGGGGAGAGTGGCTTCCGTAGAGAGGTGGCCTTCCTTCACAGGTTCTAGAGGTACAACACATATTTATTCCTGGAGGGACACAATATATAGTCAAAGCAATCTATACAAGCCACTCAAGGGGAACAGAAAAAGTGGCCACTGTAGGAAAGTGGCCTTTCTAGGCAGGTTGTACAGGTACAGTGTATACTTCTTAGGAGAGGACACAATACACATATGGGTAACCATTATAGACAGGTGGCACTACTAGTCAGGTTCTACAGGTGCAACTCATATACATGTATACCTTTCCTAGAGAAACACAATAGACATAATTATATACATGTAGGTGACCTTTATAGATATGTGGCCTTTCTAGACAGGTTCTACAGGTACAACACATTTTTCTCTAATATAGATGGACGCAATGTACAATTAAACCAGTCTATAAATGAGATATTCAGATATCTTCAATGGCAACCTTTTCTCAATTAAAAATTGGTTCACAGATTCAAACTACGTAATAAACTACTAGACAGCGGATAACGGTATACATTATTATTATTATTATTATTATTATTATTATTATTATTATTATTATTATTATTATCTGATAGCATTACTTCATTCTCAAACATAAAAACTCAACTGGGAGACTCCAAATATTCAAATTGATGAGGATGTACATGTAGCTAGGGAACAAATGATGCTTTTGTTTTTCTGATACTTTCTTTTAATTAATTAAGGCCTTTGGAAAAGAAAGAAGGAAAAACACAAACAGTTACACTAACACTGGACCCATAAAAAGAGGTTAAAGTCATACGCAAAAGGGAGCACAAATTGAAAATTTAAGTTCACAAATAAACAAACATAATGTACACAAAAATTCACAACATATACTTTGAAAACAAAATAAAAGATGGAAAAAAGACAGGGGGGTACTCTTGAAAGCAAAGGCAGAGAAAGGGGGCATAAAAACCTCTAATGGGAATAAACTTTACAAATAAAGTCCCTGTTTTGGGCAGAAAAACTTTGCAAAATATGTTTCTCAACGCTCGTTACTTTTCATCTATAAATATATATATATATATATACCAGCTAGAACTCAACATTCTCTTTAAAACTTTCTTCAACGGAAATAGTTCTATTACACTGATAGTGTCGGTGGTTTCAGTTTCATTAACAGTTATTAATATCCATTACAAAATGCATTGACAGGGTACAGCCAACTGATGGCATTTGTAGATTATTAAAATTACAATCAAATGTGTGTCTAACACAGAGTCACAGCACCATATTGGCAATGGATGTGGCTTTGTAAAACCACTAAATTAAATGTGGCTTTGTAAAAACACTAAATATGCATATACAGCAATCAAATCTGTGAATTGAATGGGATTGGATTGAATTAATTTGAAGTTGTTTGTAAATAGAATCTCACTGTAACCAAATCTACTGCAGGGTAAAAATACCATATGTATAAAAAGAAAATTATTGTGACAATCATAAAATACCTACAAAACAATACTAGATGAACATAAAATTGAAGTAAATATTGAACTAGACATCCAGGGAGTTGAGTAAAATATAATCTTCAGTGAAACAATATTCATAAGTTACTGGGTGTAACGGTACTTGCATATCACAAATCATATTGTACATTGGTGTTAAAGGAAGTGATATCATGTATACAGTTAACTAAATTATTCATACCTTTACCAAGTTTTGTAATGTTATAAGTATGTCAAAAATGAAATTGTCCCAAGTTAATTTTCTTAAGAATGCGACATATGACCTTACATCTGCAAGTATTCAACAGAGGCCTTAATTCAACCAGTCCGCCTTTTAATCTTGACTTACGAAAATCACAAAAACCATCAAATTTACAAGGAGTATGAATAAATAAGCTGTGAATTGTATATATGACTCCACAAAGATCAGCAATATGATAATGCAAGAGATGATTGAGTTCAAAGGATGGACAAATAATTTATGGGCTCTCTTATTCTTTTCGTGTTAGTTTGGGAGAATATTATATATTAGACATCTCCTGAATCTTGGAAATGACAGCTCTTCAAATGGCATCATATATGAAACATGGATACAAAAACTGAAAAGTTAGGCCCAAACTCTGATGCCTGTTTTTTTTTAAGTCTTATTTCTGTTTGCAGTCCTGGTAACTTCTAGCAAGATTTGTTCAGTTTATTTTCAATTTGATAACTCCTAGCCTCATCGTAATTATCTTCGATACTATTTCATAAACTTTTCCAAATTGCTTCTAAAAGACGCAGAGTAGTAGGCTCTCATGGGGGAATTTGACACCATCCGGGTATCACAGGTATTGTCAATCACCAGGATTTGACTTCAGTTCATGACCAACAGGCTTTATGCGATGCTGTGTGTTTTCCACCAATTGCCCAATATGGAAAAATCCTTATCTTACATTTCCCTCACCCGAAGACTCTCTGAGAGACTAGGGGGCATTTCTTGACGGGATTTCATGAGTTTACTGTTTGCAAGACTTGTACTCCCATTAATGGTGTTTCCACCAAGTCTGGTGTCAATGTATTATGACACACTGCAGATGGACACTGACTTACATTCCCTTTAATAGTTCCTTTCACAATGTACAATCACATGACCGGAACTCAACTTTACTCACATATAGGCCATGAAGGTTCATGTACATGTAATAGAAGACCACTAGATGGCGCTATTCAAGATAAATATGCTGAGCCATCTACAGATAAAAACTGAATTATTCATGCCCTCCACAATTTTCGTAATTCATTAACCCCTTGACTTCTGAATTATGTAATTCCCATAGACTTAACACAGAGACTACCAGGTACCAGTAAGCAATGGGTTTAGTATGTGAAAAATTGGTTTGTCCTGATTTAGGTTTCTTGATAATGGGGCCTACTAAAGCTTACATGTACATTTAACAGTATTCAACAAAGGCCCTTATTCAACCAGCCCACCTATCATTCTTGAGTTACACAAAAACAAAAACAAAATTTACAAGGGGTATGAATAGTTCACTTGTAAACATGATATATACAGAGTTTGGCCAACCTGTTTCTAGTTGGACACCAATATGGCAAATATGATTAGTTGACCAAGCAGAAACAAATGAATTTACACCATGTTGTGACCAACTGGAACCAAGTTGGCCCAACTCTGTGTATAAATGGCTTTCCAAATATGGTATCAAACATCTAGACAGAATGTTTTTGAAGGCCAACTCATTTGGTACAGAGCATAGCCTGTTTTTCTTTGGTTGATCAACTGGATTTTCTGAATAACGATTGTATCGTTGGAGTGGCCCTCATACTACTTTGTGGAGAAAATTGTGAAGCACTTCCCTGCAAGGGAAAATTTGTTACAGAAAATACTCTGTGGATTGGTAGATTGGAATAAACATTGATACTTGGACTCAATATTGAATAAAACTAAGCATTTTTTTCTTTTCTTTCCTATTTTTTAGAACTGCACTGAAATGGATACGTTGGAATACGAAACAAAAACACTTATTAGGTTTACAGTTTCACCATGATGGTGGTCCAGGAAAGGGATACAGTAGATACTGATAGTAATAGTAATAATATAAAAAATAAGAAACAAAGATTATTCAAACACTTAAGTTTATAGGGCTAATACATGTATAGCTTGCTTGCTGAAACAGATAATTAAAGCCAGAAGGGCGCTAAATCATATACTTCAACACAAGATGCCTTTCTTGCTTTCAACAAGCAAAATATAAATCACAGCTCATATGCTAAAACAATGAATGGAAACAGAAAAAAAAAGTTAGGCTCTACCCATTTATATAAAGCAAACCCAATAATTGTACGCAACTCGATGCTAAGGCAACCCAATGGCCCAAATTCACAAAGGAGGTTTGACGACAAACCTTGGTTTTCGTGCACCATCTGACACGTTTTCACACGTGTTTTACAAACCTGGTTAGTTAAAACACAAAAGCCAAGGTTTGTCGACGAACCTTCTTTGTGAACTCGGGCCAATGTGGACAAAGCGTGAAGCAGTCATGAAATGTTTGTGGGGATGTGCAGTAGCTGAATAAGTGTGTGCAATAATTTGAAATGTTCAGGTTTTCAGGCCACTTTCATGAACAATTTGTGATCTAAATAGGGAAGAATAGAGAAAATAAGGGAAAATCTAGTTTTAAAAAAAATATTTTAAAAAAATCAGTAAGAAAAAAAAAACATTGGGAAAAAAATTAACTAATTGGAAAACCGATTTAAATCTGGTAATTATCGGGCCTGCTATACATAATATCTGTTGAATTGTAGGGTCATCACATGTAGTTGCAAGGAATGCTAGATAGCGGCTATACACTCCCCTTCACTACGACTCTTCCATCCCAATAGCTTCCCACACAACAATTTCAGCGCTTCGCCCAGAGAAAGAAAGTGTGTACCAGTACACTTTAGCGCATACCCACAGTCTTCAGAGGTTCAACACATGTACAATGCTGAATGTTGATGTTGGAATTTACATCCAAGGATAAGTATTTGAAACCTTTCATCTGTTCCATATTTCACTTAAAGCCCAAGTCCACTCCAAAAATAACTTACTTTTAAAAGAACCAGAAAAATCAGACAAACCAATCAAAAAAAGTTTGAGCAAAATCGGATAACTAATAAGAACGTTATGAATTTGTAATGACATGAACAACTTTGAAAATCACTACACAAATTGGCAACTCATTCATGAGTCTGTGACGTATGGTCCTCACTATCCACTTATTATTTTCTTTATATTGATCATATAAATTTCTTATTTTCACCCTAAGAATCTTATTTCTTCATACCAGCATCCAAGTTAGATTGTTAGTAATATGTTTTTGTGTGGATGCACAAATAAAAAGTAATTTTTGTCCAGTTACATGTAAATCATGAAAAATTGAATTTTGATACACTATTTATATAAAAATCAATAATTATGAAATACAATATTTTGACAATAGTATTAATTCTTCGAATTTCATAAAAGTTTTTGGGAAATGTCATGCACGCAATATGAAACAAATCATATAACCTGGACAAAGGCATGGGGAAATCAAGTTTAGGGGGATAAAAAGGGAAGTTAATGGGATTAAACTATATAAAGCAATTGATAAGTTGTGAGGACATGACGTCACAAACTGATAACCATCTTGGCAATTTATGTTGTGAATCTCATTGTTCCATAGTTTTACATACTTTTTCAAAAATTCATAACTTTCTTATTAGTCATCCGATTTTGCTCAAACCTTTTTTGATTGGTTTGTCTGATTTTTCTGCTTTTATTGAAAATAAGTTATTTTTCGAGTGGACTTGTCCTTTAAGGAGGAGGAGGAAAAAACTTCACAGCAGGCGATTATGCTGGTATCCTGTTGTTTTGTTTTGTTTTGCTTTTTAGTGTTTTAGTTTGGTTGTTTTGTTTGCTGTCAATGTAAGAAACAAAAACATTTTGTTTTGTTTTTTTGTTTTGTTAATCTTTTGGGTATATATGCTTGTACAATGTACTCACTCTGTAAATCTTCAATCTGGTCTTGGCATACTCTCTTCTTATCCTAATTTCAATTTTTCAGTTTTTTGTAGGTGGCAGCACCAATAAAGTATTTCCTTTCTAGCTGCCTCCTCATTCACATAAATATTCACTTTTCTCTATGTTTTTGTCCAGATCCCCTTTATATTGTACTATTATCTGATATAATGTTTGTTTATTTTGAATATATATCTTGTGATTTTGTATGTTATTGTATCTAATTGTTTTTTATGATGAATGGAATAAATTTGATTATCTCTTATATCTCTATCTCTTATTTATCATAAAGTATCAAATAAATGTGATCAAGGGTATATTACCTAGGGCATCCCAAAACTGTACGTGACCTTTTACTACCAAGGCAGTTAAAGAGAAGGTTGAGTTCTGGGGAGAGGTGACAAATAATTTGTGAGCGTTTTCATTGTCATTATGTAAGTGTGGAAGAACATCAGAGAGAAAAAAAAAGCATGGCTCTCCAAATGCGCATGTAAAAATGACGCCTGGCTGGAATGCTCCCCAGGGAGTGGAGAATGTGCATACATTGTGTGCAGGTAAGCCTGAATCCGATGACCGGGGAAATAATATATATCTGTAAAGCGCTTTGAGAGGGCCTTCGGTCTTGAAAAGCGCTATATAAGAACTAGTTATTATTATTATTATTATTCTAAATATGACAACAGCTTAAGAGAAATGAGGCCCGATTTTTATTGCACATGTTTGTGTAGTCCCATACTTTCTGTGCACAGCGCTTGTTACTTTTAATACCAAGACTGGGCCCAACTTCTTAGCATTTTGATGACCCCAGAACCTTGTACCACACACTAATACTTATATGCTAGATGATCAACATTTTCTGATCGACTCCACACCGTTTCTTTCACAATGCAATCGCATGATCAGAACTCAACTATATCTTTAACCATGCACCTCAAGGGTACAAAAGCCGGTAGTCAGAGATGTTTGACATTTCAGTCACTCATATTTCTTGCTTCCTCTTATAATCTGGAATACAACTAATGTTTTCTACAACTGTGAGTGAGTGAACAGAAGAGGAGGAACATGTTTGATTAAACAGTGGACCCTGTCTATAAAGACCACCCAAGGGAGACAAGAAAAGTGGTCTTTACAGGCATGTGGTCTTTATGTACCGGTTCCTTTAGTTCATGTTTCGATGAGAAACCATTTTCAAGGGAAACAAAAAGTGTGGTCTTTGTAGACAGGTGAAGCAGGGTTGACTGTATCAAAATTATCATAGAGGTGTTGCGGTATTGTGGGTATGTCACCTGACTGTGGATCACATGGTTCACGGTTCAAGTCCTCTCGTGGCACTTATGTATGTTTCGGCAAGACATTAATCTACATTTGCCACTCTCCATCCAGGTGTTTAATGGGAACTGGGATCGTTTCACATAGAATAAGATCGACTTTAAGTTGGACTTAACTATGGCAGGCCGCTGTTTGCTCTCACCATTTACTGGCATGGGTCTCTTAAAGGACGTACAAATTAGGTCACAAATCAACAGAACTTATGGTTTGATAATTCATTATTGAAAGGAAAAGTGTTATCTAAAGATCTTACTGGTGAGATCAAACAGTGGCATGAATGGCCTGCCGTAGTTAAGTCCAACTTAAAGTTGATCTTAGTCTTTGTGGGAGGATGGGAACGCTAAAATAAATGAAGATGGATTGGCATGTGAGCGATTGTAAAATGGCTCCTGGCCGGCATACTCCCCAAGGGAGCAGAGCATGTGCACTATCCTCTGCGGATTGATAGCAACTGAATCCAAAATACCAGGGTAATAATGATTACAAAGTGAAGCACTTAGAAACGTAGTGTTAAGCGCTATACAAATGTGACTTTCATTATTTTTATCATTCTTCATGTACACAGTACAGCAACACCAACAAAAGGAATACAAATGAACACATAATACTTAAAACACTTATAGGCAGGTTGATGTGCTCATTTGCTCGGCTGATCACAATTTTCACAAACCCAAGCGGTGCACACAGAAAGCAAGACACGACATGGATAGGAAAGCTTGTGTCTGGTCCAACTAGGGTCTGGGCAAGTGTTTGGTAAAATATAACGAGAGGTTGGAAGAAAACCAAATATATCAAACTAGGTTTCAATATACAACGTGGGGGTAGTACTGACTGGAGGCGCGAAGGGTCAACACGACACAGTATACAGTGTATCAAAAAAAGGAAGGTATAATATACAGCCATCGAATCCTACCTCAGACTCCTTCGTTTGTATGCATCAAAGGGGGTAAAAATGAAGGAAGGAAGGAACGATAGGGTTAGGAAAATAGGCTTGTCATGTCACACAACCTTGGAGGGACTTCACTTCCGTTGTTTTTGTTTTTTCAGATCTTGTTTTTTTGTGTTTTTGTTTTTAGCTGCTTCAAACCATGCAGGGCTACCCTAAAAATATGTCAAGCTCGCTTCTACCCGCACAGCAATTTTCAAATCATTCTCTCTTATCGCCTCATATTGTTTAGCCCAAAGTTGCAACCCAGTTTACAAGTTAGTCATATCAACTCAAAAATATCTAATTTTTTTAGATCAATATCAAAGACTGATGATGAAACTGAGCACACAATAACTTTCAAAATTTGAATATGCATTTCTTTGCGCTTTTGTACGAAAATTTTATAAGACAACATAATTTATGATCCAGTTTGAGCAGCACTGATAGTTACTACAGTACTTTCTCAAAGTTTGAACAGCTGCTACAATTTTTTTTTTCCTTCTTGTCAGCCACCATACCAACCACAGGTACCAGCCTAATACTGAGCCCTAGACTAGCTAGTCTCTTTTCTCAGACCTTAGAGGACCATTCACAAATGACACGGCAAGCAGCTTGTGTGGCATGACACAAACCCAGACGACAATGTGACACATAAATAATCGAAGGAAAGCCTGGAAACTTAAGTCTACTGCATCATGCCTTAATACCATACATGCATCAAAATGAATGTTTCGTTTCTCATTTTCAGAACAACACAACCCTTCTTGTGCAATCCTTTAAAATTTCATCAAAGAGATGACAAAATCATTGTAAAAAGAAATTGGGAAAACTGTTATAATATCAGACTAAATATTTCAAAGATCAAATCTCGCACATCAATTCTTCCGTCTCATAACTAAATCTAATAGTGATGCAGATGCCTAATGAGAAAAATTATAACATTTATACCCAAAACTTTAATCTTCATTCTAAATGATGTTGTTCCATCATAAAAAGTGCTTTAATCCCTAAAAAGAAAATTGGTATCATACATGACACAACAGAATAAAATGATTACAACCTGGAGAAGGGTTAAAAAAAACCACGGGCAAGAGATAATTTCAATTAAGCCACTACCCAAATGATTGTCAAAAGTCTTCACACCCTTTTACGATAAGCTTTATTTTTCAGTTGACAGAAAAAAAGGAGGCTACCAGTGGCTAAGCACTAATCACCACGATAATGTTTATATACTGTTAAATATTTCCTCTGTTGGGAGGTACCATCTCATAAACTTTAACACACTGTGAACGCCCTGGTGGCTCTGAAACAGTCCATATGAAGTGATGATGATCTTTATGATTGCAAAACAAAAACGTGCACTTCCTTTGTAGACCACACAATCCATCGTGGTCTAAAACATGTACTTACAAATGTGTGTGCTAGGGATGGTGCCTACCGTGCGATAGTAGCTATTTTTCGTGTTTAAAAACACCTAGGGTTCTTCGTCAAACATGGCAAGTGCGCCCAGGAGTGGTTGAATTTGTGCTGCCAAAAGACCAGAAACTTTTGCGTTCATGAAAGATTCGCGAAATTTGCAGGTGTTTTATGCCACAAGATACTTGCGTCTCAACTGACACATTGCAAAACTTGGCAATTTGCGTAAGTTTCTCGTGTGAGAATGGCCGATCCTGACACTTTGCGTGAGTTTCATGTCGCAAAAATTTCTGGTTTGACAGCATGGACTATTCAATGGTGGTGTGTTCATACGATGCACATATACTGTCTATTGGCCTGGGAATTCCTATGGCTGTGTGCATGCAAGTTTAGGAATATTAACACACCCTCTGCACACATACGAGTGGTAGGGATAGGACGATGATCAAGAGAATACCTAATCCCTTAAATATGGTTTGATTTGTTTTTTTAATACACATTTTCCACTCATCAAGCTCATGAAATTGTGACCAAAATCTTCAAAGAACTTCCAATGTTTTGCAGAATAATTCTTTTGCAAATCTGGCCGTTGCTCACGACAGTTTCTTTTAAGCCAAAGTTTCTTGTGTAATAGAAAGGGTTGACACTAACGACCCCTAAATTTTAACTTGTGTCCATTTACATTTATATATTTTGACAGGGAAGCAAACTGACCCTAAAAATGTAAACCCGGACCCCTCGTAAAAGGAAGTTTGTGTAAAGACCTTATAGTCAGTTTTGCTTTACAAAAATGCAATCTCCTTCCATACAAAGCCATTTAGGGAGCTTAGCTAAATGTCGCAATGTGTTAATACACATTCGGAATACACGCAAAATTATTGTTGAAATTAGTTAATTTATTGCACAGAGGAAGAACTATTTTGAAAGCAGATAGTAGAGTATACTACCTTGACTTATTTATTTAAGAAACAATTCTCGAAGTATAAACCCGTTATGTCAAATTTCACTTTCTATAGAAATGTTCACTAGATTTATTTATATTTCTTGAACAAATTTTCTCTTGACAACATAACAGCTCACTAGAGGCTTGCCAGATATAGCAACAAGTAATATATACACGTAAATATGTATTCTATTCCATTCCTTGTGAATCACATAGTTCGAACCAGGGGATCAGGAGAGGAACATACATAAAGGGAGATAAAAACAAATTATATTTAAAAAATAGTTTTGCGTTCCGAACGCATCTTGACGTGCAGCTACAATTTTGCAGAGCTACCTGGCTTATGCCATATTTCTCTCACCTTTGACTGGGGGAACTTGAGCCCTACGCCTTCCATGGTCACTTGAAGCAGGCCACCTTCACCCGTTTTCACATCTTGGATAGGGAACTCACCGCCGAGCTCCGGTTCTAGAGAAATACATGGCGATAAATACTTGTTTATAGCATGAACAACATTCATAGATGCTATATTTTCTGTTGGAATTAGAAGAGATCAACTCCTTATTCATCATGGATTGTAACCCAGGAGTGCTATCATGTATATAGTGTATGTGTAAGAAAGGTTGAATATGGCAATCTAGTGTTTGTTAATTTGGTTGACTGAAGCTAGTAGAGAGTTAAATAGGGATACCTTCAACCTGTTTGGAATATGTTAAATGGGGAAACTCACCACCTAGCTCATACATGTACTGTATTTGTGACACAGGTTGACTATGGCAATCCAGTGTTTGTTCATTTGGTCAACTGAAGCTAGTAAAGGGTTAAATAAGGATACCTTCAACCTGTTTGGCATATGTCGATTGGGGAAACTCACCACCTACATGTAGCTCATGACTGCCATTACGGCGCTCTAGCATTTCAAGGAATTAATTCCTGCCAGGTACCCATTTACATCACCTGGGTCAAGTGCGGCAAATGTAGATTAATGTCTTTTTATTAAATAAGCATGTATCATAAAAAGGATTCACTAGCTGGAAAGCTCCCAGTAGAGTGGAGAGTGTGCACCGTAAAGTGCAGAATCGCTGCTGTAGTTGGTGACCTTGTGATAAACAGTTCAATTACTGTTGTTATTATTCACACCTCGCTTGGAATCAAATATTTTACCTGCAGTAATGCCATTCTTTTGCCTCGAGGCTGCTTTCTCCATACTTTCCTTGATGCAGAAATACAGCTCACGACACTACAAATGATAAAAAGGGAAAAAAACATGACTCTAGAAATATCGCAATCTCCACTGCCGTGTAATGCGAATGTATCCCAATGCAGTGTCAGCAATTCTTGTGTCATCCTTCTGTTCGAAGGAGGGACAAAGATCCCCTCTATTAAACAAAAGGACGATGTAGAGATCGCCTCTTGTGGCTCAGACTATTGTCAAGACTAGGAGCAGCATCACAAAACAAAAGGGAAAATAGTATGAAATTACAACATTAATAAATCAAAATGGATTATGAACACTGACTATTAAAGCTTCCTGAGCTAACCCATCTGATATTAAATACAAACATTATGAAATATTTTACACATTAATTTCCATTAATTTATTTTATGTGTAATAATTTTGATTGTAGTACATTATTATTCATATATTCATGTACATGTATCAGACTCTAAATATATCTTTCTACTCTATATATATCTATATAGTAGCAGCGTTATACAAATTGATCTAGTTACATGTATTACGTTTTATCAGAATCCAAATTATGCATACGGGCAGAAACTACTTGTGTCGAGTGATACTGACCTTCTTCGTGTAGAATTTGTCCAGTTTGGTGTTACTAGAGACCTTCCTCCACAGGCATAGGACCTTTGTCTTGGGTCAGTAGGTCATGTTAATTAGTCTCTCGTACCAGCACCTATCACACACAGCACCATTACCTGACCTGATTATTACACAGTCATCGCACACCTGATCAAAAAGACAAAGGGCAAAACAACTGTTATAAGAAGTCTAACAGCTATCATGAAAGTTTATCTGTTTTGGGGATACACATGAAGATTTTTTTATTTGAGATTTTCGCACACCTGATCAAAAAGACATATGGCAAAACAACTGTTTTATTAAAGAAGTCTTTAACAGCTATCATGAAATTTTATCTGTTTTGGGGATACACATGAAGAATTTTTTATTTGAGATGAAAACTATGCTCTCAAAACTAAGTCTAAACAACAACAAAAATTATATATTTTTGGAACTTGCTTTAATAAGTCATCAAAATATAAGAACCTTTAATACAACATAGGTAGCTAAGCGAAATGAACTTGCACAAAAAAAGTTTCCGGAATGAAATTTGGATGAAACGATTGGAAAATAGACGTATGCCTTATGGGACACGTTGGACAAAATCACCCTATGTCTTTACAGTTATCGCAATTGGCAAGTTCTGACCAGAGTTCATGATTGAACTATGTATAATTTGTTACCTCCATGAAGAGAACATCTCCTTTATTATCGGTACCAGCATGCACCACAAAGCTGTGTTTCCTCATCTGACGGCTCCCCGCTGGCTTCAGGTCAATATCATTGCCATACTGAATGTAGAGAAACAAACAGATTCCTTTAAATATTACCAATGATGACAGTTATTTACCATATTTTTACAGGGTATTTCGTTGTAACACCTAAACAGCAATATTAACGTTCACAGGTGTGATGCAGTATACCAAAGCTTCGTTTCCTCATCTGACATTTTCTTGAACTTGCGATTGATTCAGATTGATCGCAGATCGCAACTTTATATACGCCAAATTACATGGAATGTTGACAACTGGGCTCAGTAAGGTTTTGTGAATATGAACCCTGGGCCCCCTTCTTATATAAAGTTAGGATCAATCTGAATCCATCGCAAGTTCTGCAGTCACTCATAAATTTGCCGTCTTTAATATAAAGAGTTAGGATTGATCTGAATCAATCGCAAGTTCGCAGTCCTTTATCTCTTATGTCCATAGTTCGATTACTTGCAACTTTTTAAAAGACGGGGAACCGGTCACTTACCAAATTATTGATTTGGTCCAAAAGGTCGTTGACATCTTGGCTATAAAGTAGGCCGACATGTGACCTACCAAGCAGACGTCTGATTCGTCGCTTGACCTCTATCTTGGGTACCTCCATTTCTATCATGTAGGCTGTCATGTTGTATAGCATTTCTGGAGAGGAAGAACAACAAAAGAACGATGATGAAGAAGATGGTAATCATAATAAATATAATAATGATAACAATCCCGGATTAAGCTGATCTGGCATGATCACTAAACCATTCTAGGAATTAGTCTCTTCTGAGTATCTGATAAGTGCCTCAAGAAAATAGTTTCTTAGGGGCAAACCAGCAATTGCTAATCTCTAAGTATACAACAAATGAGAGAGTTGACCATGAAAACATCACAATCCACTGACCAATTGCCGATTTGAGATGCATTGATTTAGTGATCTCATATTTCAAACATTTATGTTTTTTAAACAATTTTTTATTTTATTTTTTACTTTTGCCATTCTGTTTCTCTAATTCTGTTTTTCCCCTCAAATAATCTTTTAATAAAGGTTGGATGACACTTATACAGAGAAGGTTAAGTTCTGGGAAAAGTACTTTTAGATGGTTTCACTATAATCGCAAGACCTGGGCCCGATTTCACAAAACTTGTCATCAGTGACAAATAAAAGTTTTTGTTGTAAGCTAGTGAAATCGTTGCTTCTGATTGGTTATCAGAAGGTTTGTCACTGATTATTGTCATTTGTAATTGGAAAAAGGCTTTTTTAAACGGGTCCCAGACCTCAAAATATCACAAGTTAAAGGAGGTCATCTGATAATTACGTACCGGACAAGAGCTTATCCTCATCCTCTTCTAGTCTCTTCCTCTCCTCAGGGGTTAGCGAGACATACCTAAAAAAAAACATCAATCAAAGAAGAAATTAATCGGCATTCAGAGTCATCACACAACGATTTTCCAATTTCGAGCAAAAAAGTAAGAGCCACTGAACCCTGTAGTCAACATTCCGATCACATATCTACTAGACCACAGCGTATCGCTTTATGTAGCTAGTGTAACAGTTTTGACACTGTGGTTCAACGCTATGGGAACCTCATCAATTATCTCACCATACAGACATACTTGCACACACACACACACACACACACACCGCATCCAAGAAGGCATCCTCCCAGAATATATTGAAATCATGTCAACTCAAATTAAGTCAAATTACCCACACCAACACACACACACCCACCCAGTTCCTCTATCTCACCTGTGTATCATCTCAGCTGGACCCTGGTCTAGCCCAACCGCATCTCTCTCCGCGGCAACTGCATCCAAGTAGGCATCCTCCCAAAATAACGGCTGGTCCCATAATGGCGACCGGTCTTTCACTGTTTGATTGAAGACACATTAAGGGCACAATATGATCAACTCTTGTCACGGTATAAACTTTTTTTATTTACTTTTTGTAACCAGACAATGTATTCCAATGTCTAAAGGTACCAGACTTGGATTAAATTAGTGTGTGTGTGTGTGTGTGTGTGTGTGTAAATTGGGTTTTTACAGACGAGTATCAATCAAGGCATCCTCCCAGAATGATGGCTGGTCCCGTAATGGCGACCGGTCTTTCACTGTTTGACCGAAAACACATTAGGGCACAACATGATCAACTCTTGTCACGGTATTCCTTCTTTCAATTTTGTAATCCATCCAGACAATGTATTCCAATGTCTAAAGGTACCAGAATTGATTAGAGTTTGAGTGTGTTTAAATTGGGTTTTTACAGACTTGTATCAATCAGATATGATTATTTACATCTGGGGACAGACTTTTAAATTACCATCCGAAACGAAGACGTGACTCAGTATCAAGCCAGGGTCTGCCGAGTCAGTTTGTAGGCAAAGACAGAGAGCTGACCGTACCTCGGATATTACCGCTAGACCAACTCACATCTCCCTAGACTTAACATTCTGGTTTCTTTTACGCTTTAACCACTTTGTACATAAATGTACAGTCATGTGCCTTTGTATAATTAGGGATATGTGTTTATGAAATGAATAATAGATTTAAAGTTAAAGTTTTTAAAATTATTCCTCTATAGCGTGTACATGACTCCAAAATGACGTCTTACCGACAAAAGCTTCAAAGACATATCTCCTCAGGATGACCTCTGAAGTGTCGGAGTCGGTCGCTATCATGTCGCCGCCATGGTAACGGAAGCCGGCTGACTTACGACTCTTCATTGACCAGCGAGCAGGTGTGTTGCGTTTGGACAGGGTCATGGATGACTGGAGAGACAAAAGAGAAAATAGTGAAAACCGTGCATACTGATAATAATAATGTCAACAGAACAACAACAACAGCAACAATTACAATTATAAAGACATCATTTGCAATTTCAACCTATGCACAATTTGACACACCATTTTGGCAGAGTTTGGTTAAAATACAATTGATGCGACTTGTGTGGCTTTAAGCTTTGCAGAGTCAGCTGTAAATCTTTTGTACTTGTTAACACCTGCGCCGGGGAGGGAAAAAGCAAACTTAATCACTGTATGTAATCCTCAGGTCTCTCCTCCCAATGTAACAGCTCGGGATGTGCAGTTGGACCACCACACCGGGGTCCTATCCAAGGGACGATGTTGGTCTATATTAGTGCGCCTGGGTGGTTAAAGACACATAGCAGTGGGCTCTCATGAGAGAATTCAGCACCATTCGGGTGTTTACCTAATCACTGGTGGCATCAATCACCAGTATTAGCCTCCAGTTTTATTACCAACAAGCCTTATGTAATGCATTTTCCACCCATTCCCCATATGGTAAAGTCATTATCTTATGTTTCCCTCCTCCAAAGACTCTCTTCCAGCCGTATTTTCTGAGGAGACCACAGGTTTACTTGTACACACATTAATGGTCTTTTCACCAAGTCTGGTGTGAGCGAAATATACCCTACTGCCCATTGAAAATGATGACCATCTCCCTTTAAGTGCTGACTGACTTACCCCATTCAACTCCACCTCTGTGTCCGACATGACGGGCCTGATTGAATGGTGGGCAATCCTTGACCGTCTGCTCCGGACGTCCACCCCGCTGGTGGAGCTGGTGTCGCTGTCGTTGCCCAGCGTGTCGGACGAGTTGAAGCTGACCAAAGTACTGGCCTCGGAGAGCTCCGAGTCCATGCTGGAGAGCTTCTCCACGAGCTTTGTTCGCCGGTGGCGGGTTGGCGTGTCCATCAGGTCGCGGATATCCGGGCTCTGGGTGCTGCTGGGTGGTGCTGAGAGACAGAAAGATTGAGAGTGGATTAATTTACCTTGTACAATGCAATTCCATATACTTTATTTTATTTTGTTGGAAAAGGAAATAAACAATTAAAAAATATATGATATGCAACATATGATCAATTATATTTTCATTATCACTGTACTTGTCACCATTCCTCTGAATGATATCCAATATCCTGTGTGGCTTGAAGTCATTGTTAAGTATTTTTGTGAGTATTTCATTGTAACGATTTGCATTTTTCTTTTTTCATTTCAGCAGAAACAGGAAGGCAACACATGCATCCCATGCTTCCCATGCCACTGCATCAAAAATTGCTCTGAAAAGTTTGACGAAGAGCAAAGAAAAGAGATAAGGAATAAGTTTTGGAGAATGGATTATAACCGCAGGAGGGATTGGTTGATACAAAATGTAAAAAAGATAGGAAAGAAAACGAATGCTGTTAAAAGAGGATCTGATTCCAGACGCTCTAACACTTGTGTATGGCAATTGGGTTCCCAGGTCGTATGAAAGAAATTTTTCCTCCACACCTTAGGGTATAGTAGTGATACAGTTGTGCGGGTGGCCTTGTCTCACAAGGCCACCACTGGTGGTGTTGTTGTGGGAGCAGTTGGCGATCAGCGAGGTCGTCATACTCCTGGAAACAAATTATCCAATAACATGCACCTAATCGCCGATACCTAAGTTCTGAAATGAGCATTACAAAGATGTATTCTAGCTTTAAACAAGTAAATGTACAAGAAGTGAATGCTGCTGCGCTTTGCTCATTTACATACTACAAGGATGTTTTCAACTCACTGAGTATTGGTTTCACAAAACCATCAAATGACATGTGCCAGAAATGTCTAGAACACAAGAATGCTCACGCTGAACTTGTGCATGATTGTTCCTCATGTACGTGCTCCAGTTGTTTTGGCTACATCGCACACAGAGATCATGCGACTGGAGCACGCGAAGCCATGGACAACGAAACTGAAAGAATGAGACAAGGAGAATCTCTCATGGTATGTACTGTAGACATGCAAAAGGCAATTAACATCCTCAACGTAGCCAACCAAAGAACACTTTTTTTCACGAAAGTTGGTCGTTTTCAACGAAACCTTTGCAGTTCCAGGCAAGAATGGCCATGCAACATGCATTTTATGGCATGAAGGAAGTGCAGGGCGAAAAAGCTGGAATGTGGCTAATGCCTATGAATGCTTTCTAAAGCAAAACAGGGACCAGAAACATGTCGTCCTCTCTACAGACAACTGTTCAAGCCAAAATAAAAACTGGCTCTTGTTCTCAGCATTTTCACAAGTCATTAATGATTCAACAACAGCCACTGAAGTCATCAAAATGAACTATCTGGAACCCCGCCACACCTTCATGGCTGCAGATTCCACCCATGCTGCAATACAGAATAAACTCAACAAGCAAGCGGCTGTGTATGACTTTGAGGACCTCACACGTCTAGTTGCAACTTCACGTCGGAACATCCAATGTACCTCTCTCAGTCACACCGACATGCGAGTGTATGAGAATAATGAAGGTTGCTACAACATTGAGACAACTCAAAGTTGTAGAGTTCAGGAGGGGCTCTACAAGTATGTTCACAAAGCGCTCTTTCTCGGATTGATTTTCAGCTGAATTGAGCCCCCCCCCC
>BEXV01000291.1:66443-77834 GCA_003118195.1 Hemicentrotus pulcherrimus | reverse complement strand
GCACGGGAAAATTTTGATATTCTTTCATGGGACAAGTACTTCCCAAAATGTAATGAATAATATGGATTGTTTACTTCATGCTGAAGAAAATGACATCAAGATTATCGATTTGGGTCGGTTACTATGCTTCTTTGATGAAACGGTGTCATTTTTCAAAACTATTCTGTACACCAATAACTATACTTAGTCAATAAACTCTGGCGAGAACAAACCTTGATCAGACAGGTAACACATGTACATACCTATAAATGTAATTGCAGACTCCCCTGTGTTGTATAGATTATTATTGGTAATATCCTTGAGCTCTGATTGGATGCCTTCCTCCACACCCTCACTCCCCTGGTGGTTTTGGTTGCTAGGTGATGGATCAGTTTGTTGGTTTGTGTGTCTGCATACTCCAGTAAGGGGAGTCATGTCAAGTTGGGTTCCAATGACACCTGGAAATCACAAACATAAAAGCATGTTCTCTTTAAGTATTACATTGAAAAGCAAAAACTACAGTGGAACCTTGTCAATAGATCTCATTGACCAGTATTCCTCTAAAATAAAACATGAAACTGAGTTTAGTCAAAACCAGGCTAAACACTGTCTAAAACCGTCGTAAGTACAAGTTCGCCAACAACCCACTGAAACATGTGTATTAAATTCAACATGGGTTTCAATGGATATCGGTGAACTTACACTTACAACGGTTTTGTGAAACAATGCCCAGAGGTCAGACTTTTCCCTTTCCTAGGCGTGACCCTTGACCCAGGGTCAGGTTTAACTGAATGAGTAGAATACGGAGCATTGTGACTCATAACATCCACAAGGACAGTTGTAATACAGCTTTCTGGCTCAACCACGTTACAGTTTGAAGAAAGGAAAAGCTTCAGTAAAAATATTACAAAATTCAAAAGTAAGCTGTGTAAAACAGCATGGGGGGGGGGGGGGCTGAAATAGGGTTTGTATCTAAATGACAAAAGGCATAGAAGAATCGACTTGCACACATGCAGACAAAAAATATAAAGAACAGATACCCCAATATCAAAACTAGAAAATTTCAGTTGCATGAAATGTTTGCAAAATGCACGAGTTAAGATTCGTGAAAGTAATAATGTCAAGGTGCCCCATTTCACAAATCTTGTCATCAGTGACAAATGACAGTTTTTGTTATAAGCTAGTGAAATCTTTGCTTTTGATTGGTTCTCAGCAGATGTGTCACCCATTTTTGTCATTTGTGATAGAAAAAAAGGCTTTGTAAAACTTTGCAATTTAGAAAAGGTTTCTTGCAGTGAAAATCTGGTCGTTTATGAATTGCAAATGTTCTAGTTTTTACTAGTTATATTACAGTTATATAGGTTTATCTTTAATATCTCCTTCTTCATCGTTGGGTCTCATTTCAAATCTTGGGCACATCAATGGTAGATTGTATAAGTTGTGTTGTACCCACTAGCCAGTAATAATATGAGGTCATTATTGATAAAATGTACAGTTAACAATCTTATTAACACCCATACCAACTTTTGTAGTTTTTTAAATATGTGAAAAATTGATTTGTCCCTATTCATGTTTCTTGATAATGTAACATATTAAAGATAAAGACCAGTATTGGAAACGCCCCAATTTCAAAAAATGAAATGGAAGCTCTCATTACCAATCATGTGAAAGAATATGTTTTGAGTAATACATGATGATAATAAATTTGCTGGGAAACTGCCTACTAATTCATATATTTGGTAAATTTGTTTCTCTCATGGTCTGTGAGAGATACAGGGTAGTCCCATATACATCTTTCTGTGTATAGTGCTTGTAACTTTATGAAGGATGGGCCAAATTTCTTATCATTTTGATGATTCCAGAACCTTGCAGATGCTAGATGCTAGATCGATTCCACAACATTTCTTTCACAATGCAATCGCATGACCATAACTGGTCTTTACCTTTAAAGCTTACATCTATAAGTATTCAACAAAGGCCCTAATTCAAACAGTTTGTCTCCCATTTCTTAGTTACAAAAAAAACCCCACAAAGTACATCAAATTCAAGGGGTATGAATAATTTAGTTTTTTACATTTAAGTCCTCCACAACTTTCTAAATATTTAATATTTTCTCTACACTGCTTCCGATTTATGATATTCCAATGTACCGTAAATGTTTCGTCTGATTTGGGGGAATATAGAAGGGGAATATACATGTAGCAACACTACAGCTAACACCATGGTTGACGCCACTGTACTGTAACACCGATGTAACACCAGACTTACTAGCATTTTATTCAGGATGAGTTATTTACGAACACCATGTGCGCATGAATATCATTTTACAAAGTTGGCGTATAATTTGCCCCTTCTCCATTTTAAAACCGTGTCATAATATGACATTATCATTGACAAACATGAAACCTCCCCCATTTTTCTGGCTGACCTTGCTTCTGCATTATGATATATGAGGTACCAATGCATAATAGCTGTATTTGGGGAAATATGGTAACACCAAAGTTAACACCAATGGAACACCAGACTTAGAATTAGCACCCTACAGTGTATATACATAATAGCCGTATTTGGGGGAATATATTACATGTAACACAAATGTTCACGCCAAGGTCGACACCAAGGTTAACACCAAAGTAACACCGGAATTAATAGTGTTTTATGAAGGATAAATTTAGATTATCAGCACCCTGTATCATTATTTTACAAAGTTGGCCAATAACTTCCTCTACTTCTTATCAATGATATTTGATTGGTACATGTAGATAAGCTTCATATACAAAGAATTCAATTCAGGGTGATACTGCTAATAAACTCCTTGCTTCTGTTATTAAACAATTGAAGAAATATAAATAAATATCCAGTAATTAGTTTACCATTCTCCATTTAAGGCAAATAATTATAAAAGATCTATATTTGTATAATCACCATGTATAATGATTATCAAATTATGGTTAAATTATTATGTGTCAAAGCAGAATAAGGGTAAACAATATATGTGTATGGCAAGGACTGTCGCTAGAAATGAGACTTGTGTTCCTGGGGCGTGTTTCACAAAGACTAAGATCGAATTTTAGTTGGACTTTACTATGGCAGGCTATTCATGCCACTGGTTGCTCTCACCATTGGTCTCTGTAGGGATGTCACAAATCTTCACTGAAGAATTTAAATTTGCTGATAGTTCATTGTTGAAGGAAAAAATGTGGATTTGTGACCACGATTTGTACGTCTCTTGAGAGGCCAATGCCAGGAATGATGAGAGCAACCAGTGGCGCGTGAATGACCTGCAATAGTTAAGTCCAACTTAAAGTCAATCTTAGTCTTTGTGAAACAACCCCCTTCTGCAAACGTTGCATGTTGCTTCTTTGGGGAATCCATCGCTGCACCAAAAAGATATCAAAACATGCATGGGGATAATAGATAATTTCATGTTAACTATCAATAAGAAAACAGGTTTATACTACTCAGTATATCCATAAACATGTACTAGAATAAACATGCATGGAGCAAGCAATATGGCTATTGAAATAAATAAGTGCTGTGGCTGTGGCTACTTGGAATGTATAAATGATTAGATTAATAAGTACTCAATAAACAGCACAAAAAGCCAAACATACAAACAAACATACAAACAAACAGCACAGACTATCAAAACAGATTAATATGTCAAAGACACAGTAGCATACAACACTGATAATAAGTAACGTCAGGGATAACCATTTTCTTGGACAAGCTCCCGAAAACTACCCCCTGGACACCCAATTTCTTTAATTATTGTCCACCCTTGGGGCTTACTGCAGGAGCCCTGTTTCACCAAACTTGTGTTATCAATAACAAGCTACAATAAGCGCTTTATGCTACTGGAATCACTGCATTTGATTGGCTGAGAGCAAATTTGTTACAGGATTCTAGCATTTGTTAATGAAGTTTTATGAAACAGGGCCCGTATCCAGGAAATCATCTCCTGCACCATAAAGATCTGGACCCTGTTTCACAAAACTTGTCTTAGATAACAAGTAATGATAATAACAGACCGACAACAATTACATTGCGGTGAATGGGCAAAAGTTGTTCAGTTTTGCATTGTGATTTGGATATTGCCAGGGAATGCTGTCCTGCATGTATTGTATGGAGGCTTATTGTCATGAAAAAGTTATCCAGGGGGGGGGGGGCGTTTCTTAAAGCTGTGCGTAAAGTTACGAATGACTTTACAAATGATTTGAATATGAAGAGCCAAATGGGATACCCGAAGTATTTCCTGACATTCTAACAAAGTGTGACTGTATTTCCTATAATCTCAATTAAGTTGTAGCCAAAATACACTTTGCATTAATTTTTTTTGTTAATAATGATGGTAATCTACATCTCCATATTTCAACTTTAGCCTATTCAACTTAAGCCTATGAAATTAAAAGGATTTGAGAATTCCATTTACATGTGGTTCTTCATATTCAAGGCATGCATAAAGTCATGCATAATTTTTATGCACGGCTTCATGAAACACCCCCCGTGGGCAAAGTAACATCACACACAGAAGCACGTACACGTGAAATGCGAGGAAAATGGAACTGGATAAAAATGAAAAACCAACACCGTTTAAAGTAACATATACTACCTTCATCTGTGTACGAACAAAAGATAGTGAGCCGCAAACAATCCAGGATATTGCATTGTGGAGAGATCGAGAGGTAGAAATAGAGGAAGAGAATTAAGAGAAGGATGTTCGAAAAGATATAAGAAATCAGAAGAAAAAAATTGATAAAAAAGGGAAGTCTATAATAAAAAGTGCATGTGGACATGTATATTGAGAACAATTTGTTATAATTGTACCATTTCTATCTGACTTCATAGATATAACAGAAAAGCAACGATGCATTAGCATCATTTAATTTCTAAAAAATCATGATTACAATATTTTTGCTTCGATTCTCTTCTTGTTGTTTTCTTTCCCAGTGACTCTAAACTAATGAATATCCACATAAAGCTAGTGACCAGGATTCTCTACCTATTTGATATCAAATGAACAAGAGCTGCTAATATGTTTGGAAGAGCTAAAGATTATTCAAAATGATTTATAAAACAAATAAAAAAAACTAGTGATGAAACTGAGAAAAAGGTATGAAGAAAAAAAAAGGTTTCGACTCAACGTCCATCTATCAAATCTACCGAAATCTACTGGCATTGTTTGCCTTCTAATACAAAATTGTACACAAGTGGACTACAATAGTCACTTTTCATAAATTCCAATTTGTTTCATTCCCAAGACTATGTATCTGGTCCAACGAAGGGGAAGTAGATCCTAATATTTAGTTGCTTTAAATAAAGGCAGTAAACTGGGGGAGAAGGGTCAGTTAAACTTTGAATGAAATCCAATAAAGAATAAGAAAGTTGGGATTTGTTGTAATTTAATTCTATCAAACACAAATCGGCAACGTGTCTTGAAAGGTCCTCTCTCTGCCCCCNATAATTGAATTAATTATTTCTGACATAATGCCATATTTTCAGGACTCGTTTCTTTTTCTTTTTCAGTCCTTCTACCCCCTTCTCTCTATCCGCCCCTCTCTCTCTCTCTCTCTCTCTTTCTCTCTCTCTCTCTCCCCCTACCTCTCTCTCAAACAGGGGTTGTGGAGAAACCATGTGGAATGATTGTACCATGGGGACATGTTTGGGGACATGTTTTGTAAAAATTTTCAGATTTTGTGTAAAGAGGAATCAAGAGGAATGTACGTTGCAGAGTTGCCAACTAATGTTTGATTGATTAAAAATTCAAAAATTCATAACTTCCTTATCTTTTATTGGAGTTCGCTCAAAACTTGCACTGATCTGTTTCCCTTTTTTTCTGCTTCTATTCAAACTAACTTCAGATCAGGGTGGACATCCCCTTGAACATTTCAGAAAAGGCTGGACGGATGAAATTCAATACTAGTGTATCCTCATGAATATATTAATTTCATGATCAAGTGGCTTTTAATACTTCAGAGTCAAACATTAAACTACAAAAGCTGCAATATAAAGAGAATTTCAAGAAGAACAATTGTTTTCTTTATAATGAAGAGACATCCAGCATTTCACAAGACAGCATGGCAATAAGGCAATTCATTGTGTTTATTTGTCACAGATTTAGAGATTTTGGACAGCGGCCAAATTTGCAAAAGACACATTCTGGATTTAAATCGATCTGTACATTTTTGCTGTGAGTAAAAAAAAAAAGTGTTTGTGATGAAATTGACATGCATTTTCATAGGCAAGCGATGCATGAATAATAACGGCGGTCCACGGCTATACTGCTCGGAAAAGAAAATTTTTATTCTTTATTTTTCCTTTCCTTTTTTTCTGTTTAATTTTTCTTTTCCTTTTTTTTATTTTTTTTTTTTTATTTAATTTGTTTTTTCCTTAAAACTTCCCACTCACTCGATTTTTATAAACAACACATGAATATTTTGTCATGCAGTACATGTACTCATAAAATTGTCAAG
Source organism: Hemicentrotus pulcherrimus (assembly GCA_003118195.1). NCBI lineage: Eukaryota > Metazoa > Echinodermata > Echinoidea > Camarodonta > Strongylocentrotidae > Hemicentrotus > Hemicentrotus pulcherrimus. The sequence continues at coordinate 71,382 of BEXV01000291.1, read as the reverse complement.
AGGATATCATTAGATTACCGGTAGGTTTCTAGAGATGTTTCTTAAATCACTTTGATACAAAAGTTGAATTCCAATAAATTCTTGTAAAAGAAACGTTCTGCATACGTAGGGAATCATATTTCACTATGTTTATTTTATAGAGAAATCTTGCTAAATGTACAACTCTAGGGTTCAGTGACACAAAGACATTACTCCATATTTTTGCCAAAATGGGTATTTGATATCAAAATGTTTAGAAAAATGTGGACTTTCTAGGAAACACAAAGACTTAACTCCACCCAACACCCCATTGAAGGCAATGGCTAGTGAAACATAGACTTAACTCCTTCAGGCCCAAGTGCCCAGTGGCACATAAACAATGGCCAAAATGGAGTTACGTCTTTGTGTCACTGACCCCTCTAATTTTATCTACTGTACATGTATGTAAATGTTGTTAATCATGACCAAACACACCACGAACAGACAAAGGGGGAGGCAGACCTACCTGTCACTGCTATCCCTGCGGCTATTCCGACGGCTCCGTGGACACCCGCTCCCACGCTGCTTCCGATGGGGATCTCTGATTCGTCTATGAGTTCATAGGCGCTGTCTTTGCGGTTGTCTTCCAGGTTAGAGGTGTGTACTGATGGGGTGACAGCAGTGGGATACGTGTATGTTATGAAGTGAAGTGTCAGGAGTGAGATGTAATGGTGCAGGCACACAAATCCTAGCAGTATTAAAGCGCCCCATATAAAGCATTTTGTCTGTGATTCGGGGAGAGTAATTGACCAAGTGGGTAATTGCCCTCAGGGGAGTGGTCGTTTTTAGGTGGGGGTGTTTTTCCAGGGGGTGATTTTCCATGGGATAACTTTCCGGAGGGTTATTGTTCTAGGGGGCAGTTTTTTTTCGGTGATAATTTCAGCTACCTTACAAGGCCTTTAATGGAACATTATAAGGGAACTTATGCTTACATGTATGTATAGCATATTGAGAGAGAAAGTTGCGACATGCATGTATGGTCACAGGTTAAATCGCAGAGCTCTGAACAGTTTCCTCCCACCTGCAATCTCTACGGGAAGGAACCATTTGAGGCTACGTAAAATTACTGACCAATCAGATGCAACTTCCTCTGGCGCAACTATCCTTGTAAACTAGCTACGTGCCAACATACACACACAGAAAACACACCATTGGACAATCACATGTGCATCGATGTGTGAGAGATTTGTGTGAAAATGTTATATCCAAACACTAATGAAACACAGAAATGTACATTGTGCGTGTAGTGATGGTGAGAAACATGCCTCAAGTTACACAAAGTGAGCGATAATACTTTCAAAAGATTGAGCTAAGGCCATTTCCATAGCCTTACGCATCGCCTTTCAAAATATGTGAACATTATTTAAGAGAAGGTTGAGTTCTGGGGAGAGGTGACAAATAATTTGTAAGCGTTATCATTGCTATATGCAATTGTGGAAGAACATCAGAGAAAAAATGTTCCCTGAATCAGAAAAGCATGGCTCTTCAACTGCCTTCATATGACAAGTAACAGCTTTAAAATAAATCCCAATTTTTATGCCACATGTTTGTGTAGTCCCATATACATCTTTCTGTGTACAGTGCTTGTTACTTTACCAAGATTGGGCCAATTTTTAAAATCATTTTGATGGCTCCTGAACCTTGCAGTACATACCAATACTTATGCTACAACCTTTTCTGATTGATTCCACAACGTTTCTTTCACGATGCAATCGCATGACCAGAACTCAACATCATCTTTAAAACATACATGTCCAATGATGTTGCTTAAAGATTCTAAGTTGAACTTAATTCTAAGTTGGACTTAAAATTATGGAGAGCCATTCGTAGGCTTAAAATAAACTATATTCAAAAGCAAAAATTTAAGTATTTTAGACTTTTAATTAATTCCACATCAAGAACATGTAATATCCCATGATAATAGAAAATATGAATGATTTGAATCAACATTTTATGCCTTTAAAATAAGTTTTACAAAATATTTTCAAAGATGCTAACTACTTTTCATAATTGTTAAGTTCAACGTAGGATCTTTGTGAAACACCACCCAGGAGTACTTAAATTGTAACAGCAACTCATCATCGTCATCAAACTTTGAACCCTACCTTTTATAGCGCCCTCTTCCGTGCTTGTACTGCTGCTGCTGATGGATTCACTCTTCGACCAACCTACAAAACAAAAATTGCAACAATGCTTAAAACATTTTCACTTTTCCACACCAAAAGGAGATTCAAAACATGATACACTAACGGCAAAGATTCACTCTTCGACCAACCTACAAACAAAAATTGCAACAATTTTGAAAGCATTTTCACTTTTCCACACCAAAAGGAGATTCAAAACATGATACAAGCGGCAAAGATTCACCCTTCGACCCACCTACAAACAAAAATTGCAACAATTTTGAAAGCATTTTCACTTTTCCACACCAAAAGGAGATTCAAAACATGATACAAGCAGCAAAGATTCACCCTTCGACCCACCTACAAACAAAAATTGCAACAATTTTGAAAACATTTTCATTTTTTCACCATAAAAGGAAGGATCCGAAAACACAATACAAACAGCATGGAACATCATAAGAGACTTCTTGTAGCAGTTCATAACATTAGCTTTGTGTGCAATAATCGTACAGTCAAACCTGCTTTAGTGACCACCTGTCTACAACAAGCGCATTTTTTGATTCCCTTGAAAATGGTTTCTCATTAAAACTTGTACTAATGGAACCTGTCTACATACATGTAGATCACCTTGTGTTTCCCATGGGCGGTCGCTATAGACAGGTTTGACTGTAATTGAGCTTTGAAGTCCACTTTTGGATTTTAGTTTCTTTCAAATGTTACATTGTAAATTTGGCTTTCAAAGTGCCCACCCGCTGCATGGATATGTTTCTTTCTTTTTTCTTTTTTTTTCCTTCTTTTTTGTGAGAAAATTGGTACCTTCGTTTCAAACGTATCACTTATCACTTCAAACTTAGCCCTATTGTTCAGAGCATGCTGCCTATAAATAGAGATTGAGATATGTCTTAAAATTCACTTACTATCAGAGACATCTATTGGAATCATCTTTAGACATCAAAAAATAATGAGAGTTAATGTGTAGTTGGTAAAGTTATCAACCAAGATTTTATCAGGAATGACTTTGAATCTTGACTGATAGCTTTGGAATAAAATATAAACCCTCATTGTTTTCTCATTTGTAGAGATTATTCTAGTTATTCAAATGATTTGGTATATATACCAGCAGATTTACAAAGTAAGATTGTATCAATTGAAGTCTAATTGAAAGAAAATTCTCAACAGATGTTCCTTAGCATTACATGCACACCAATAATTATGTTAATTAGTTTTGAAATACTATCAACTGATTTACAAAGTAAGCTCTCTTTAATTAATTAAAAGATAATCAAAAGGAAAATTTTCAAGAGATGTTCCCTGGCTTGAAATGCATGAATCATTTTTGAAATACCAATGCGGACTTAACATGCACCTTTAAAGATAATGTTGAAAGTTTAAATGCTTAACTTGTATTACAAATTTGCTCTCAGCCAGTCAAATGCCACAATTTTAGTACCTTATTGAATTTATTGTAACTTGTTATTAATAACAAGTTTTATGAAAAAGGGCCCTGATGTCTAACAACATCTTACACCCTTAAACACACACAGTCACAGAAACAGCATCAAAACTTACACTGACAAATAAACCTCATCAATTACATTGGTCAAATTGCGGTTCAAGGGTTTTGGGTGCAAAATATCCATTTAATATTGTTAAAATATTGCCCTAAGAGGTTTAGATGGCAATACTTCAACCTAAATTTGCAAAAAAGCAGAAATATATGCCCAAATGTTCAATGTTGAAGTACATTCGACAATATCTATCCAGGCCGGGACGATATCTTTCCAGGCCGGCTATGATTATTTACCAAATATATCAATTACTAGGCAGTTTTCCGAGCAAAATTTGTATCATCACGTATTAGTCAAAACTTATTCTTTCACATGATTGGTAATAAGAGCTTCCATTTCATTTTATGAGACGGGGCATTTCCAAAACTGGTCTATACCTTTAGTTGCCCCAGTCTGGTGTCAAGTTTCATATCAATATCACACTAACACAACACTGTATTAAAACAATCTAAATAAACAAAACTAAAGATGAGTCTCGTTAGGAAAAAACCACAGCTAAAACTACAACGAAGCTCCATCAGGGGTACAAACTGCAAAATCCAGTGTCAAAAACATAATTTACCAAAAATACGAAACTCTCAAAAATTATTAATTCAAATAGCCAATTTTTGTAATGACTTGTAACGAAATGTAATGCATACATCTTTGCGAAGTGCCTCAATACAAAAACTTTCACTTGCCTGTTAAGAATAATCATATTCTAATAATCAGAATGCAACTGCAAAAATTATGGGTTGTTAGGTTGGGTAAGTCATGTTTGTCCCAAGTAGCAACAAATACTGTATGCAATTCACAGATTATTAAGATACAATTATTTGAAAAGACTTATGCATTCAATTTGGTTTACATTACAAAAACAGCCTATAAATGTAAAGTCTAGTTTAAAAATAAATTGAAACTTATCACTAAAAGACTCAAATATTTTCAAGCTGACAGAGTCTTTTGGTGTAGACAAAAAGTTATTAAAAAACAACAACATTAATTTCAATAATCTGAAAATATGAACAGGGTACAATTGATAAAGGGAAGGTTAAAAAGACGTTAGGGAACTACACTAAATTACATGAACGGAGCAGGGTTAACTTTCTAAGCAAGTAGGGGGCCACATTTTTATCAAATACAGTCAAACCTGTCTATAGCAACTGTCCAAGGAAAACATAAAAAGTGGTCTTTGTAGACAGGTGCTCGCTAAAGCAGGTTTGACTGTACATGTAGGTGAACTGAACTACA
>BEXV01000291.1:3675-18946 GCA_003118195.1 Hemicentrotus pulcherrimus | reverse complement strand
TTTTTTTTTTTTTTTTTTTTTTAAATCTTAAAAGTCGGGGTGCGTCTTATACACGGGTGCGTCTTATACACGGAGATTTACGGTATTCGTTCTTTCAATAATTAAAAAAGAATTTTAATGTTTCCCCCCATTTTGTCTTAAGCGTCCAAAGTTTGGCGGTCTTACTCTACAACTTTTGCACTGCCTCTGGGATGGGCATGCTTAATTTCATCGCAGTTTACACAAATTTCCTCATTCCTACTCCATAATCAGAAGGGGCGCTGGTCCAAGACTAAGGATCCTCGGCACAAATGCGGACAGACGTGTCCGCAAAAATAAGGATCGTCCCCATTTTCGCTGACGATTCTGATTTCCGATCCGCCCGTTGGCGATGTGAAAAAACGTATTCCGCAATGATTTTCATGATGCGTTTTACATTGACTTTGTACAGAGACTTTCATTTATGATAAATCCTTGTGAAGACAGACAACCCATAAAAGTAGACAGTAAACTGAATCTGTTAATCACATTGTCAGCGTGCTGATAGAGAACCTGAAACCCCCAGAGTGACGAAGAAGAAGAAAATAAAATACAGGTAGAGTAAAGGACCAGCTCCTGTTTTCGGCCGATCCGTTGGATGCATGGTAAAATCCCTTTAAAATACATCGCATAATAGCATATATCACATGCACACATACCATACCATGCCAGAGTCACTGAAGAACCACATTTTCAATGGAAAATATATCCTAATATATCACATTTTAGCGATGTAATCGGCGGTCCCACTACCCGAATCTGAAAAATTGAATATCTTACGCATGTCTGTAAAAAATATGGGTACCATAAAATGAGCTTTATTTCAAGTATTTTTCAGATTTAGAGCCCGATTTTGTGTTAGTCGCAAGCTCAAAAGAATCTCACTGCATGTATTAAATCAATGCAGCCGGACACTGCAACACATACACGATATGTCTGTCTAATTCAGATTCCAATTTCCGATCACCTCAGTGCTAGTTTTCGACCAGGCGAGCACCGGGGAGCTCCGGCGTGGGATACCTGCTCCGCTCGTTGTGCTATAAGATCAGCGCGGAAACACAGGGCGCGTGCGTGCGCTTCCTATTGACTTTGTACATGCAGTCGTAAACTGCCTCGCTAGGTCGATAGCTGGCTCCAAAACAGTGAAAATTGAAATGAATATTGTCATGGCAATTCATGATTTTTTTTTTCTGGGATTCTTTTTTTGTTTAAACAATAATAATATTTGCTTCATGATTTAAACTAGAAATGATAATAAATAGGAAGTAAAGAGTCCAAAAAATAAGTTTTTGTCTTCAGTGGCCGAAAACCCCCTCCTTTACCTCAGGGGTCTGTATGCAAAAATGCGGACGATCCTTTTTTGTTGTTGACGCATTTTGTCCTCAATACAAGATATCCTCGTTTATGTGGACGTTCCTCATTCTCAGACCAGCGCCCCTACTGACACTAGTATGTTACTGATAATTAGACGCTAGTGCAAGTAAGTGTGATAAAAATGTAGTACGCCCGGCCCGGTGCTGGAGGTAGTGCATGCTAAAGTGCACAACGCCTGAAATTGCATGGCTGACAACTAATTCATGAATAGTTCTCACATTCACATAAACATTAGGCTCATGAGTGGACAGAACAGTGTTTTCAAATCATCATAGAGTCCATGGGTGCGTTCAAGCAACACTTTTTCACCCTATAAACACACGGTTTTCAAAGTCGTTAACTTTAAAACACGGTTGCATTCAAGCGATTTTTGACAATAGTAAATATAAATGTGTTCCAATCCGCAAACATGAACGCTGAAAAAGATGCGTTTTTTATGATTCTGCAGAATCACAGAGATCTCAATCATGATTCTACAACGTCATTATCGTGGCCTGCTTCCCGGTTCGGCTGACAGTCGACCGTAAACAAATTCAGAAAACATGTGGCAAAGTTGACCTATACTTCCTGGGTCTAACTGCGCAGTGCAATGAGCTGTGACTGGGCTTGAAATGAGCGAGAATCAGGGTTGATGAAATATTGCTTGAATGTTCTCCAGCAGTAACCATGTTTTTAATGGCGTTTTGATTTGTGAATCATGTTAGTGATTCTAGCTTTAAAAAATCGCTTGAACGCACCCTGTGTACATTATCTCTTCACAGTTCCGACCCTGGTGATCCGGAGCAGTGCAAGTACAGTGGTATGTCTGCAGCCCCATCGATCCAAGGCTACCTATCATCACTCCCTCGTGCCCAAGGGTAGGGGAGGCAGGTCCTCCTTCAGTGGTATAGTAGCTGCCGTCTTTGGTGGCAATGGCTTCCTGGGAAGGTATATCGTCAATAGACTCGGTGAGTTTCACAAAACGTTAAGTTCTCACAGATACTCCAAAAAAATTTGGTTTTAATAACTCTCCGGGGAATTATCTAGTCCCCACCATTTCTTGTGTGTGTTTCCCTGAGTTCTTCAATCAAATATATGCCAGCCTTTTTTTTAAAGAAAAAAAAACATTGTAGTAAGATCTCAAACATTATTTTGATATTGTCAGTTTGATCTTTATTTTCATCAGTATAACAAAATGTATCTGAATGATGTATTCATTGTGTCAATTTTCATGTTTTTTTACAGCAAGGGGGGGGGGGGAGAGGTCAGTAACAATTTACACTAACATTGTAGTAAGATCTCTAACACAATTTCGATATTTTCAGTTGGATTTTATTTTTTATATGAATCTGACTGATGTATTTTTGGTTTTGATTTCTATGTTTGGATACAGGTAGAGAGGGCTCTCAGGTCCTCGTACCCCATCGATGCGATGAATACTATGTTCAATCCATGAAGCTAATGGGGGACCTGGGGCAGATCATGTTTAGGGTAAGCAATCAAACATGACATTTAAAGGGGGTGTACCGTAGTATGACGAGACTACGTATTTTTCCTGTGGGCTGACACGGGGGGCCAATCGGGTATAAGACGACTTTGGACGGTGTGACAGTAGTATACACGTACGTGAAACCGAAGCTTGAGGAGAATTTCGGACTGTTTCACAAAACCAGTATTTACATGTACCATGCTACACCCACTTTAAAGAGGGAAATCTGAGTTCTGATAAAGATGAAAAAACAAAATTGTGAGCTTTCTCATTCTTTATACAGTCAAACCTGTATAGAAAGACCTCTTGTCTACAATGACCGCATCTTTTGTTTCCCTTGAAATTGGTTTCTCATTGAAGCATGTACTATAGGTACCTGTACATCAAGACCCACCTGCCTATAAAGTCCACATTTCTTGTCTCTCTTGGGTGGTCTTTATAGACAGGTTTCACTGTATGTCAATTTGGAAGAATACCATTATAGTAGAAATGTCTCTTGACAAAGGAACGCTCATCAAATGCTGTCATATTTGAAATACATATATGATGAGGAATAGCTCAAAGCTCAAGAGTTTGGACCGACTTTTTATGCCACATTTATGTGTAGTCCCGTGTACACATTTCTGCACTGTGCATGTTTCATTTCAGCAAGTTTGATTTGGCAGAGGCTAATTGAAGTTACAATCAAATTCATCTTCAAGCAAATAGATACTGAAAGATAAAAATGCAATTACAACCTTTTTTTACAAAATTGAACCTATCAACTACACGTCAACAACTGGCTCTTTGCTACAGTAATTTCTATCGGTTGTAAAAAGTCAGTGTGCTAATTTCACTACACAAAACTTTTATGAATGATTAAATTGTGAAAGTTTCATGAATTCATTCAATTGTTTTGTTTTTTAAATGACAGTTCTGATAGTGTTTCAGTTTTGTTCAAGTGTCATGCTGGAAAATAATTGATTCACAATTGACACTACACCAATTTGTTTGGGGAGTATAATGTGGTGAAATAATCGAATAACAATTGGAGTAGAAGTTTATAATCACAAACATTTCTTGCAATTAAAGATAAAGTTGAGTTCTGGTCATTTGATTGCATTGTGAAAGAAAAGGTGTGGAATCTATCAGAAAAGGTTGATCATCTAGTATATAAGTATTTGTGTGTATTGCAAGGTTCTGGAATCATCAAAATGATAAGAAATTTTGCCAAATCTTGGCAAAGTTACAAGAACTGTACACAGAATGATGTATATGGGACTACACAAGCAAATGGCAAAAAAAACCTACCCCCGATTTTTACGAAATTGTCATGTTTCATGTCATATTTAGAATATGAAGGCATTTGAAGAGCCATGCTTTTCAGGGGACATGTTTAATCTAATGTTCTTCCACCCTTGCATAATAACAATGATATCGCTCACAAATCATTTTTTACCTCTTCCCAGAAATCAACCCTTCTCTTTAATGCTTCTATGTCTTATTTGATTTTTCTAGCAATACAATCTTCGTCAACATGATTTGATCAGAGACATTGTTAAAAACTCCACCGTGGTCGTCAATCTACTTAGTAAAGACTACGAGACAAGGTATGTTCTCTTTTGGATTATAATGTAGGCACGCATTTTTGTCTCCATTGTCGCGATAATCCAAGATGGCGCCTCTCATGTTTTGCCTCTTCTGTAAAACTAATATTGTTAATTTCAAAGTCATGAAAAGGCACTTATATCAACAAACATGGTCTATAACAACTCCAAATGGCAAAATAATCCCAGCTATGCATGTTTTTTTAGTGTTTGATGGCCCCAAAATGTTGGCTTTTTTTTTCTTTTTTTTTTTCTCCTTCAATTTGGTACATTAAACGGCATGAAAAAAGCTTTAAACGTGAACTACAACAACTTCATATGAGAGAATTAGCCAAAGTATGAGTGATTTTAGGTATTAGGGTGCTCTAAAATTGTCAACATTTTGGAGGCAGATTTTTTTTTAAATCATCGATTTCCCTCCCAATCTGCCGATCCGAAGCCCAACCACTGCTTTGATCATCCGATCCGATCATTGCTCCGTTTTACAGGGTTACTTTTCTGTCACATTCTTCTTCCCTCTCTCTCACACACTCACATACATGCCTTTAAAACTCTCTCATCCTCTCTTTCTTTCCAGGCACTTCACATTTGAAGACATCAACATCGAGGCCCCGCGTAACCTGGCCAAGATCTGCAAAGAGGCTGGTGTTCCAAGACTAATTCATGTGTCAGCCTTAGGCGCCGATATGGCCTCTCCAGCCAAATTCCTTAGAACAAAGGTAATCATTTATCGTAATTTGATCTTTACTATATATTATTATTTTTTGTGAATAAAAGACTTCGGAGATAGCACATGTACAATAAGCCTCCAAATATCCTCAGATCTTTTAAACATGGAGAAGTCTCACTGTGTTTATTTTAGAATTATCACTGCCAAATAATAATAGCCCACATTTATAATGTACCTAATACTTTGTTTCTAGGCGCAGCACATACTATTATCCCGATCCTCGGATTCAGGCTTACCCCGCAACACAATGTACGCACATTTCCCACTACCTGGGGAGCATTTCAAAGTGGTAGAGGCACATCACATTTTGTTTGATACATTGATAAAAATTATTACATAGATCTCATGAACATGTATCCAGCATTTGTCCCTATAGGTTTTAAAGTTTTGAACAAAATGGCCTTGATGGTATCTCTGAAGTGACTTCTGGTGGTAGGGTTGTGAAGTTATCAATATGCAACAAATTCCCTTGTAATCCACTGTAAATAGCCTGTGTAAAAAATCACAAAAACAACAACTTACAAAGATGTCTGTGTCCCTGTAATCCATGAAAATATCTTTATGTGCAAAGGCTTATTCGATATATCAGGTGATTAAACTATCAAAGAATCGCTTTTTCTACGGAAGCTGTATTTCAGAAAGCTTATTAAAGTAAAGAATACTTAGAACAAATAAATTGATATTATCTAACAAATCAATACTGTCAAATCGAATGTAGTAGGCCATTTTCGTAGTGTATTCAAATTTAATGCAAAGTTCTTTGTTAAATGCCTTGTTGCAAATTATATCAATCACATCCTACATAATTTGGTATGTGTGTGTTATTTTAGGCTGCAGGAGAGAGAGTCGTAAGGGAAGAGTTTCCTGAGGCTGTCATTGTCAGGCCAGCTCAGATGTTTGGAAGAGAAGATAGATACTTCAACCATTTTGCAAGTAAGTCTGATGAAGGAATCAATGAAAGGAAGCATATTACAAGAATTCACAAAAATGGTATTGCTGCACAATAAAAAAAAATTCCAGTCTGATTGTAGTATAACTAAACATGACATCAAAACGCATGTATGGGCATTGTTTGAACAAAATTTTTATAGAGACCCAGGGTCATGTTCTTGTTTGATCGTCTTATAACATAGCTGCCAACCTTGCCTATTGTGGGTGAATGATTCCCATTTTTTGGCCCCTAGATTCCTCTCTTTTTCTGAAATATTATGTGTAAAAAAATCTAAAAAATGACTGTATTCCTAATTTTGCCTTGAGAGATTCCTAATTTTTGCTGTGAGAGGTTGGTAGGTATCTCCTATCATACAAGAATCATAGTTTGTGCGCCCTGATGGTTGGCCAGCTGTTGTGTCAACTATTCTTCAAATTTACTTTCTGTACATGCCCTTTGTTTATTTTGTTATCCAGTGTGCATGCCCCTTTTGAAGTACAATAATTCTTTATTCTACTTTCTGTATATGAGATTCATATTTTCAGAAACCACATTTTCAAGCTAGGAGAAGCTTTCTAACATGAACTTTACATAAATTAATCCAAATGTTGATGCCGCTCATCATTGCCCACGTACTTGTTGTGTGATTGCCTAATAACGCCAGGCTGGAATGCTCCCCAGGGAGTGGAGATTGTGCACATAGTATGTGCGGGCAAGTATTGAATCTAACGACCGGGGAAATAGTATATCTGTAAAGCGCTTACAGACATTTGTATTAAGCGCTATATAAGCGGAATATTATTATTATTGCTTGTTTTTGTCTTTATTATAGACCAGAGGTTTTTTGGTGGTGTTCCTTTGTTCCCGTCTGCTAAGAGAGTTGTCAAGCGACCGGTTTACGTAAGTAATGATGTTTTACATAACAAGTTCAAAGGTTAAGAATAATGATAAAGATATTCATAAAAGGTATTTTACATCTTTGTAGTGCATTACATCATGAACCTATTACGGATGGACATTCTTTGTTTTCTTAACGAATTCATTATGATTGTCTTCGTCAATGTCGTCTCAATAACATTCCGTACATGTTTCTTCCCTTTGGTCTCATCATGGTCGCCATCAAAAAGCCGGGACAGAATCAAGATAGTGATTTTGCACATGTTAATCTACATGTGCAGAAGATAATTACTCGCCTGAATCATGGAAAATAGATGTGCAGTTCTGGCTTATAATTGGAAATTGTTGTTCCGTGTACTGTACATGTATTTTTTTTTAAAAAACATGTTGATATTACCATATGGAGGTTATTTTTTGATTTTTTGGTTGTGATTTAAAATCCTGTTTCCCCCTATTTCCTCATAATATTCCAGAGTTACAACGCACAGGGCTGATACAGATCATGGCCTTCTAATTGTTTTATAAGGTCATGGTGTGTGCGAAAGTTTTCGAATCAGTAATAATACATTTCATATCACCAAAATTGTCTGCTTTTCAACTTTGCTGCTCCCCGATTGGGTTTTTATAGACGTTTATCAATCAGATACCTTGCTGCTCCCCATTGAGGATGCTTTTATTTAAGACACACTCTTACAGAGCACACCATCCAAACAAAACCCAAGAGAGGGAAACTGCTTCTTTGTCAATGACCGAAAAATGCTTACGCAGTCATTATTGTTAAAACAGCTGAATGTTCTCATTAAGATGCGCATAATCAGAAGGCGGCGACTATGAGTAGATCAAACGAAAAATCATGTTGAATGTCCATCCGTATTAAGTCCATGATTACATGAATATGTTTACCCATCACCAAATATATGTAGTTCAGGGCCCCGTCTTATAAAGAGTTGCAAATGATCTGAATCGTAAGTCCACTAATCAATCGCAAGTTTGCAGTTCCCTTTTTTTGAACAAAATGACATTTACTTTTTATTTCAACTTTCAGGTTTCTGATGTAGCCCAAGCCATTATGTCCATCATTAATGAGAAAGAGGCAGACGGTAAAACATATGAACTANCCCCCCCCCCCCCCAGTTCATGGTTGGAAAAACATGGGGGCAACGGGCGATTTCGCCCCGTGAGTCTCAAAATAGCCCCCTAAAATCCTGAAAAACGTACTTGGAAGGGGCGACTTTTCATAGAAATATAGCCCCCAATTTTCTTAAAGTAGCCCCTTGGTTCTTTGAGGCATTGTGAAAAGTAGTCCCCATAAAAAAAGAAATTAGTTCCATACATGTACATGCAAGAATTCATTGTTTCACCATAATAAAAATGTATAGCTGTACAATCATTTTGTTTCCAGTCTAAACGTAGTATAGCAAAACATTACCGCGAAACGCATGTATAGGCATTGTTGGAACAAAAATTTAATAGAGACTCAGTGTCCTATTCTTGTTTGATCATCTTATAACATGGTTGCCAACCTTGCCTATTGTGGGTGAATGATTCCCATTTTTTGGCCCCTAGATTCCTCTCTTTTTCTGAAATATTATGTGTGAAAAATCTACAAAATAGACTGTATTCCTAATTTTTACTGTGGAAGGTTGGCAGGTATCTCCTACTCCTATCATACAAAGACCATAGTTTGTGCGCAATGATGGTTGGCTAGCTGTCGTGTCAACTGACCTGTTAAAATTTACTTTCTGTACATGCCGTTACTTTATGTAGTTATCCACAGAGGTGCCAACCAGTACGATTTAGTCGTATTTAGTACAATAAAAAGAGTGGAATACGATAATAGGATATCACCTCTTAAAATATGATTTTAAAAAATATAAAAAATTTAAATCTATTTTTTTAAATAAAAACCACGGAATTGCATCAAAACATGAACAAGTAAACCCCCATTTCCCCTCAAAAAACTTTGCTTTACAATTTCCTTTTAAAATTTTAATAAAAGAGCAAACATTTTACTTGACTGTACGTACCAGTATTACATTTTTCTGAAATTTTATGGTATGCATTTGCGCTGCGTTACGACATCAATAGGTTTTTTAATAGGTGAAAGGAAGGCCGGTTTCTGTATATGAGTTTCATATTTTCAGAAAACCACATTTTCAAGCTAGGAGAAGCTTTGTAACATGAACTACATAAATTAAACCAAATGTTGATGTCACTCATCATTGCCCACGTACTTGTTGTGTGATTGCCTAATAACGCCAGGCTGGAATGCTCCCCAGGGAGTGGAGATGGTGCACATAGTGTGTGCAGGCAAGTATTGAATCCAATGACCGGGGTAATAGTATATCTGTAAAGCTCTTAGAGACATTTGTATTAAGCGCTTTATAAGCGGAATATTATTATTATTATTGCTTGTTTTTGTCTTTATTACAGACCAGAGGTTCTTTGGTGGTGTTCCTTTGTTCCCGTCTGCCAAGAGAGTTGTCAAGCGACCGGTATATGTAAGTAATGATATTTAACACATTGCAGCTCAGGGTTTTCTTATTTTCTAGACTACTGATTTTTTCCTCCTCAAATTGGCAACCATAAATCAAATTTTCCACTCATCCGTAGTTTTAAAAAATTAACAATTTTATCAAACAAACTTATGTGAAAGGAAATTGCAAAATTTAATCCCAAAATTGCCAATTTGTTCACAAAAATATGGATTTTATATTTTACATTGCATTGCCAACTTAGAGACTCTAGTTAAATGAGTTAATTAAATTGCTCTTATTCAAGGAAAACATTATATTTTTGCTCTTTTTGCTCATGTATAATGTTGTAATTCCGAGCATTCTAGATCTAAAGATAAAGCAACAACGTTGCTAAAGGGAGACACTGTACTGCAATGGGTAAACCTATCAAGTCCAAGGTTATAACTAATGATAATGATACAGTATTTTACATCTTTATAGTGCATCACATGAATTAGTTTACTGATCACCAAAATATATGTAGTTCTGTATGTTAGGGTTTCTATGTCACTGCTGATATCTAAATTTAAAGAGAAGGTTGAGTTCTGGGAAAAGGTGAAAAATAATTCGTGAACTTTATCATTTGTTATAATGCAAGTGTGGAAGAACATCAGATAAGACATGTTCCCTGAAAAGCATGGCTCTTCAAATGCCTTCATATTCTAAATATGTCATGTTTATCGTAAAACTCGGGGGGGAGGTTTTTTTCGCCACGTGTTCGTGTAGTCCCATATATATCTTTCTGTGTACAGTGTTTGTAACTTTACCGAATTTCTCATCATTTTGATGACTCCAAAACCTTGCAATGCACACAAATTTTTATATGCTACTGATCAACCTTTTCTGGTCGATTCCACACCGTTTCTTTCACAATGCAATCGCATGACCAGAACTCAACTTCATCTTTAATCATTAGATATTATTTGTATGAAGAGATGTTGTAGGCTTCAATACACACTCAATTACCATAAAATATGACTTGTGAGTAGAGTACTTGTCGCACCAATATACACACTTGCTTAAAATAGGGCGCACACAGAACCCAAGTTTGACTTTGGTTATGTGCGCGGGAATTTGTTATTCTTTATTTTTCTTCATTCTCCTTTTTGAATCTGCAAGCTCATGGAATATAATGTTGAGATTGATTTTATACATTCTAACTGTACTTAAAAATAGAAATAAATTGTGTTTTTTTTCAGGTAACCGGCACACTTTGAATGCACTTTTACAATGTATCATAGTAACCATGAATTAACATAGTGAAATTTTATCAAATATTATTATGTAAACCAATTCAGGTTGCTGATGTAACACAAGCCGTTACGTCTACTATCAATAACAAGGATTTGCGCAGTATATTTTGGTTAACATGTTCATCAGAAAATGTATCTTTTATGAACAAAATGACATTCTATATTTTAATATTTCATTTAAACCGTTTCAGGTTTCTGATGTAGCCCAAGCCATTATGTCTATCATCAACGAGAAAGAGGCAGACGGCAAGACATATGAACTGGCTGGGTGAGTATGTTACCGTCATATTAGAAGTCCATGAAATTGAATGTACATCCTTTGGCAAGAGTTTAATCTACATTTGCCACACTCCACCCAGGTGAGGTAAATGGGTACCTGGGAGGATTATTCCTTGAAATGCACTGTGCGCTGATAACGGCTACAGGAGCTAGAGCTTGAGTAATAATTTCCTAACCTCTTTGGAAGCGTATAGGGACATTTTAATGTGATATGTACTATACAAGAATGGGCCGTCATTATTATTATCTAGCTGCGCAGCTCATTTTCATTTTTGGCAGCAAATTAAAATGAAACGTATTTAATCTAGTCTCGTAATGTTCTCCTAGTATCAAAAGAGACAAGTGCAAGATCACTTGTTATTCTATTCATGATTTCAAGTGAATTTTAATTTAAATATTGAAAAAGAACACCAGGGTCCCCGTTTCATAAAATGTGTTTCCAGTAATAAATGCTGAATTTTTATGACAAAGTGTGGTCTCAGCCGGTCAAATGCCATGGCTTCAGTAGCTTATAACAGTTATTATAACTTATTGTTGATACCAAGTTTTATCAAACGAGCCTTGGACCGTTCCACCCTGACAGTTCCCCGCTCGACAATCTCAGCACTTTGCTTGGCAATAGTGTTTGTAATTCGGACATACAATCCCATAGGTTTTCGTGTATGAAGTTTTTGGACAGTTGTAATTTATTCCCAACACACGTCTTCATGCCTTTTAAAAGCATTTTGAGCATTATGAAACTTATCAAGCCAACTGTTTAGATTATTGGATGGATAGTCAAAACCTTGCTACATTGGCAGGGTTGGCAATTTTCCAGGAAATGCTGGTTTTTCCTGCCCCCACCGGGAAAAACTCATTCCGGTATGTGAACTGTGACACAAAAGAGTACATATTTTTCTTCTTTAGTGTTTGATTATGTACCACAGAGACTCGCTTACATGCATCATTTTACCAATGATATTTCTGTGTATTTCGTTGCAGACCTAATGGCTACCTCCTGACAGACCTGGTGGACTTCATCTACCGTGTGACACGCCGTCCCTACATCAGGTACCCTGTACCCCGCCCCATCCTGCGTCTCATTGCGAGAGGGTTTGAACTCACGCCCTTTGACCCCTTCCTGACCCGGGACATGCTGGAACTGGTATGTGTTTGGTTGGTTGACTGTAAAACCAGAAATTCTGGGGATATTAACCTTTTAATTAAAATTTTTATGAATTCTAAAAAATCTGTTTGTTTTTTGGTTCTGATTCTGTCATTTTGGGTTATAAAACATATGAAAATCTTAACCTCTTGCAAAGTCTGTGAACATTTCATACATGCAAAGTGTCTGGTATTACACTATTGTCTTTTCTTTTTTATTCTCCTTCTTGTCGACATCTTCCCGTCTATCTCTCTCTCTCTCTCTCTCTAGTGTTGAGTCTGGGGTTGAGATATAGAATTCTGTTTAGTGTATGAAATAGCCGCACACAGCAATTGTGCTTGGGCATGTGTTGGGCAACCACTTACACAAAGTGACAGCTAGAGAATTATCCTCCATGTTAGTCGCGAATCTGTGTCACACTTGCTATCTGAACTCCTATCTCAAAATAACTTTCATCCAATTTTCTTCTCTCAGCAACATACGACCGATGTCGTCCAGAGTGGTATGCCCGGACTGGAGGATCTCAACGTCACGCCAACCACGGTCGAGTATGCTGCCATCAGGGGCCTCCGAAGACATCGCTCCGATCGCTACTTTGACCTCGGAATCGACGAGGTCGAGGGTCCAGTCATAGCCAAATAATGATGGCGGTTAATTAGGTCTTTATGCAAGAATACACGATTTGTTGAATAAGAAAAGAAAAGTGAAATATGTTCAATGGCTCATGAGTGAAACTTGAATAGTCAAATAAATTGTATCATTGATAAAGCATTTATTCTAATTCTAAAATCTTGGAAAACAATGGAAAGCATGAAAGATATTGAATGAATGTTAAGTTATAATTAGATTTTAAGAAATACTTATTTCTGTTACAAGCATTGTTACACAAAAGCATGAAGGGTTTACCTGAAAAGTTTGTTACACTGGTCATTTTCAACCTGAAGTATCCTGATTGATGTTTACATTTTATCTAAACTTAAAATCCAATCTATGAATGGAATGGCAATCGAGCATCACAGATATGCATTGTAAACTCTTTAATGTCATTGAATAAGGATCAGTTTTTATCAATTCTAAATGATTCATGGATTTTTCTTCAGCGCAAACAGTCACATGGGACTCTGATTTTTGGCAGGTATTCCTTACACCTTGAAAGGGAAAGATAAACTCTAGAAAGGAAATCATTGTACATCCATCGATTTAGAAGGGGTAAATTGCATTGTTAAAAATGTTTGTCCGCTACTTAACCCGATGCCTACGCAAAACAGATGATTACTGTATTGAGCTTGTGGGAATGACAGATGGCAGTAGTGAATTGGTTAACTTTAATAACTGTATCTAGTATACCCCAAAGACTTAGGCTTTCTTGGCTGTGTTTTTAACCTATTGGCTACAGGAAGTGTGGTTCCTTTACTTGGCCTATGGGAGTGACACACTTTGGCAGTGAGTGAGTTAATCATCCAATGTGGAAAGGCATTTGACAGGTTCCAAAAAATTGCTATTTACAATTTGTGATATTCTTGCACAATGTATTGTAAATATGAGAAGTTGAAACAGTGTTATACACCCTCTATGTCTTGATTCGTTCCAGGGCAAAATAAAGGATAGATGATATTTAAATGTTACTTNTGTGTTTTTAACCTATTGGCTACAGGAAGTGTGGTTCCTTTACTTGGCCTATGGGAGTGACACACTTTGGCAGTGAGTGAGTTAATCATCCAATGTGGAAAGGCATTTGACAGGTTCCAAAAAATTGCTATTTACAATTTGTGATATTCTTGCACAATGTATTGTAAATATGAGAAGTTGAAACAGTGTTATACACCCTCTATGTCTTGATTCGTTCCAGGGCAAAATAAAGGATAGATGATATTTAAATGTTACTTCTCTGTTTTTCTGCTTTGGAATGATGTCACAAGATTTTGAAGAGAGAAGAAAGAGAAGGAATTACTAAATCAAGAAAGGTCCTTATTTTTAGAGGAAAGAAGAAAAGAGGAGGTGAATAGGGAATTACTGACAGTAACTGTACAACAAAGCATTGAAAGAATTTTAAGAGGAAAGATAGAAAAGAGAGAACAAAGAGTGTTTACAAAAAATTTAAGATGTGACAGATGTTCATATATGATGAGAGAATGAGAACAAAAGAAGAAAGATCCATCTTTTGGGGAGAGAAGAAATAGAAGCGGAGAGAAGAGATTGTTTGTGGAGATAGAAGTAATGGTGAAAAGAAGAAGAGATTAGAAAACTCCATTTTTGAAGCCAATAAACCAAATTGTATGGGAAAGTTTTTCATAAAATTTGTTATCAATAACGAGTAATACAAGCTGAAAAAAAAAAGTTCCATATTTTGGAGAGAGGAAATAAAAGCAGAAAGAAAAGTTTGTATATTGGAGAGAGTTATGAGAAAGTGAAAAGAAAACGAGAAAAGATAACTTCATATTTGAAGTCGATATATCAGATCGCATGGGCACTGTTACATAAAATTTGTTATCAATAACGAGTAATTAAAGCTAAAGAGAAAGTTCCATATTTTGGAGAGAGAAGAATAGAAGCAAAAAAGTCTGTACATTGCAGAGAGTTATGAGAAAGAATGAAAAGAGTGAGAAGAAAAGTAAATTTCATATTTTTAAGTAGCTACTTGCCCCTCTATATAGAAAAACATGCCTAATCGGTGACCATTGGTCCCCCACCCCTCATCCTCTTTTTCTAATGTTAATTGAGAGCTGAGTTGATGAGATAGCCACCTGTCATTGACCACGCTGTGTGGTCTAATCCCTCTCGGCCAAACTTGGACAGATGGCCTTGAAACTATGAATCGATTCAGTAAACAGGACACAATACCTGCAAAAATATCAGTCAATACAACAATCAGTACTTTATTTCTTCTTTCTTTCATCATTTATACATGTATTATTGAGTTCTAGTAAAGGTGGACATTTAAAAAAAAAAATAGTTAAAAAGAATATTGAAGACTAAATGTCCCTGAAAAAGCATGGTTGTTCAAATAATAATTATAACAGTGGGTTCTTGTATAGCGCTCATGTCTGTCATACGTGACACTCCTGGTGGAGCAAA